>RCUC01125788.1:0-23497 GCA_003697995.1 Taxidea taxus jeffersonii | reverse complement strand
GCCTGCATGATAGGTTGTTTAAGGGTTAACACAGTCCAGTGTCTGGGCATTATTATTGTGTTGGTTACTGGTGTTCTACTCTGTTTTTTCAACTCTTCTCTAATGCACTTATAGAGCTTCTGAAATGGGAAACTTTTTTTTTTTAAGATTTTATTTATTTATTTGACAGAGATCACAAGTAGGCGGGGGGGGGGAGCAGACTCCCTGCCGAGCAGAGAGCCCGATGAGGGGCTCAATCCCAGGACCCTGAGATCATGACCTGAGCCAAAGGCAGAGGCTTCAACCCACTGAGCCACCCAGGTGCTGAAATGGGAAACTTTTTAAGTCTCTCTTCATTAAAAGAAGTGCCTCATGTTCTAAGTTAGTTATATGCCACCTTAAATGAAAACACTGACAAGGAACAGCTAACCCTCTTGACAAAACACACAGAAACGTCGGAGAAGGATCACTCTAAGAGGAGGAGGACGTCTGAGCTGACTTTTGAAGGATGAGGATCACAGAAGAAAGGCAGGAGGAAATTCAAGACAGATGAATCACCAAGGAAAGACTTGGATTCTTAGTAATTTCAAAGCAGAAAGAAGCCGACTTGAAGATCATGCAGGTCTCCCTCTGCCCTGCCATTTTTTTTTTTTTTAAGATTTATTTATTTGTTTGAGAGAGAGTGATGGAGCACAAGCAGGGGGAGTGGCAGGCAGAGGGAGAAGCAGACTCCTCGTTGAGCAAGGAGACCAACGCAGGACTCAATCCCAGGACCCCGGGATCACAACCTGAGCCGAAGGCAGATGCCCAACAGCCTGAGCCACCCAGGCATCCCTGCCCTACAAATTCTTAAATGTGTTCCCATTCTACTTTTAGACGGTTCTCATTGCTAGAAAGGGTTTCCACATAGGGATACTCACCTACAATTACCCTCGCAAAGGAAAAAAAAAAACCCAAGAGCAAAATCCAAGCAACATGTCCGCACTGACATACACACTGAGGAGAGCAAGACAATGAAGCACCGTCCATCCAGGCAATGCGATGCCGCTCAAACATCACTGACTCTCCTGTTTTTTGGGACAAAAGTTGTGACAGCATGGAAATCTTGGGCAAGCAGCAGCATAGCAACGGAAAGAGAGGCGATGGGAATTCTGAAAACGGTGATGATCTTTTATAAAAGTGGGAACACTTCCACATAGTGAAGCTACTTGTTGGTAGTACTGAGCACCACAGAAAGAAGCGAGGAAACTGGAGAACAGTTCGGTGGGTGGCTGGAGAAGCAACATCAACTTTATATGCCAACAGGAGAGCACGAGAAGGGCATTTAGGAACTTTAGGACTGATTAGGCGTTACCTTAAGCTTGGAGGGTTGAGGTCTATGGAAAGCCAAACAAGGTCATCAGCCTTGTAGCAACTGTGACCTGTCCCAATGACCCAGAGACATAATTAAAACTGAACTATGTGATAAGGACAGCATTACACACCAGTGGGGAAAAGACAGATTATCCAGTTAATGTGTCAGGACATGCGGATAAAACCCTGGAAAATGGAGTTGGGTCCCTACACTTCACTCTTTACCTCAAAATTAATTCTTCTTGGATCAAATCCTTAAATGTGAGAAGTAAAACTGTAAAAAGAAAGTTCTTCCAGATTATGGAGTGGTGAAGTTTCCCAATATGCCACCACACTGAGAAGCCTCCTAATAAAAAAATTTACATGGGAACAAAAACTCATCAAAGGATCAAGTCAGACATGAAAATTGGAATCCATATCCCAAGGGGTCTATACCCAAAATATAGATAGCTCTCCTACAAATCGGTCAAAGAAATACCAACCTATCGATGAAAAGCAGAAAAAGAAACACAACTAATGACATGAAGAGACGCTGAGCTGCATTCCCAGTAAGAGACGTACAAATTAAAGTTATTGCACATGTCATTTTTCACCTATCGAATGGGTGGAACTCAAGAAGCGTGATGGTGAATTACACATTAGTAGAATTTTTATGAGGGAATTTGGCACCATTGATCAAAATTGCAAACATGCAGCCTTTGACCTAACAATTTATCCTTCATATACCTTTCTTAAAAGACACCTGAAAAAATATTTTATTAATTTGAGAGAGATAAACAGAGTGTGTGCACACATGAGCAGTGGGGAGGGCCAGAGGGAGAAAGAGAAGCAGACTTCCCACTGAGCGGGGAGCCTGATGTGGGGCCCAATCCCAGGACCCTGGGATCATAACCTGGGCTGAAGGGAGACATTTAACCAGCTGAGCCACCCAGGCGCCCCGAAAACTTTATTATGAAGAAATGCAAACACGTATGAAAGCAGAGTAGCATAATGAACCTCTATGCCCCCATCACTCAGTGTCAACAGTTACTAACTCAAGGCCTGTCTTAGTCCCATGCTGTGGCCACCCATTTTTCCTCTCCCCCTATTTTCTTGAAGCAAAGCTCAGCTATTGTATCCTTCCATCCATAAATACTTGAGTATGTGTCTCTAAAAGATACACAGCCTTTAACTTTACAAGACCATGATCACAACTAAAAGTATTCATCGGAGTTCCTAAATACCATCAAATTTTCAACTCTTGAAAACGTTTTAGGCTTTTTGTTTCAACCAGGATTCCAAATGAGGCCCACACATTCCTATCGGACAGGGCATTACTTTAAGTAATAGAATCATTCATGCATGTTGAAGATGGCATCATTTTCAGTGGCTTCCCAAGGTCTCTTGTCCAGTTTGTTCTGTGCTCTCTGGTCAGGCTTCTTGGCAATCCTTCCTCCATTTTGAACGTGTGTAAAGTAATATACACAAGGTTGTTTGTTCCACGGCTGTTTCCAAGAGCCAAGATATAAAACAAACTGAAAGTTTATCCTTGTCAGACTACTACGGGGCTACCTTCAAAATCAGGTGGACATTTACGTTCAGCTGTGAAAACATCTCTGAGACACACAGTTAATTGGAAAAAACAGTGTGGACAGTGTACTATGATCTGTGTTAACAGTAGAGAGCTATCCAGATGGCAGGTGGAGACAGGTTTTTGCTTGTATATGTTTAGGATATTTCTGGAAGGACAACCGAAAAGATTCTGGAACAGTTGTTGCCCCCTCAGAGGCACACTTGATAAGTGCAAGTTCGGTTTGGGAGGGAGAGACACTGTCTTCTGGAATGCATCTTTTGCACCTTTTGAATTTTTTGCCGTCAACAATTCAACAATTATTAGTTATTCAAAATAATTGAATTCGAAAACATATTCTCCGTTCAAAACAAATCTCTTCCTCTCCTCTGCTACTCTGTATTTTTTACTCACTCTTTTGCTGTGTTTACCTAACTCCATCCCCCACAAAACCATGAGTAACTGTGTCCCTATAGGATTCCTACCCCAGCATCTAGCATGTTGCTTTCCACATGGAAAGAGACTTAAAAAAAAAAAAAAAATTAAAGCGCTGTCTTGAAGAATGAAGGAGACCTTTTCCTTGGAATCAAGTCTGGCCACCTTTATATCTGACCCTAACAAAGCAGCTAAGCAGGGCTGCAAGAACGTGTACCCACTGGTCCTGGGATTCCATCTGGGAATATGCTCTCATCACTGCAAAGCGGGGAGGGAAAGAGAGGCAGAGAAACAGAGACAAAGAGGGATCGAGGCTGGGACGGAGAAGATCAGACCAGATCCTAAAGCAATGCTAAGTAGAACCCATGTGGAAAAAACCAGAAAGGATCACGTGAAAGAATGGGAAGGGAATCACTGAAGTCTTAGGTGATCTAAATGGGCCGCGCTATGAAGACAACAGGCTTGTGATGAAGTCCGCTTTAAGCATTCTGCTGCCATTTCTGTCCTTGTTCCTGCAGAGGCCAGGACACAGGCATCTGGATTCTAGAGTTAAATCAGGGGCTTTCACCCCGGCACAAGCACACTGAGCACTTCCTAAGGACAGGCCTAAGGGCTGGCGACATTTTTATTAGCAATAATCCCTGCCACCTTCTGATTATCTACAGATTTACTACCACATAATCAACCCCCACGTCAGGGAGTGCAGGGAGAGGGGGAGGAAAGGAGCTAAGAGGCCCTAAATCCCTCCTAACACTTGCTGCTTCCCTATCAGCAAGATTAGAGCACTCAACGGCCATCTGCCAACACGGAGGGCTGGACTGGGGCTGTCCCTCGCCCTTGGCAGGCTGCTCCAAGTCAGCGCCAGTACAGGCCCCGTCCTCCCAGCGGCAGGGACCAGCCCAGAGACCCCACGACTGCCAGGAAGGCGGATCAAGGGCCTCGTTCCCCGCAGCCATGCTGAGGCAGAGCGAGCAGAGGCGGTCTTGGGGCTACAGGCCCTGGAACACCCCAGAGGGCGAGCAGGCATCCCAGGCCGAGGGCGGCCGGCACCGCGGGAGCATCTGCTCGGTGGGGGCCCGCTCCGGCTCCCAGGCCAGCATCCCGCCGTGGACCGAGGGCAACTATAACTACTACATCGAGGAGGACGAGGCCGGCGAGGAGGACGACGACCTGAGGGACGAGCCCGGCGAGGAGGCTGGGCAGCCCGAGGCCAAGGCCGCCCAGCCAGACAGCAGCCCCGACCTTCCCGCCGTGTCGTCCACGCTGAACGTGAACGTGGGCGGCCAAAGCTACCGCCTGGACTGCTGCCGGCTGGCCTGCTACCCCAAGACGCGCCTGGGCCGCCTGGCCATGTCGAGCAGCCGCAGCCGCCAGCTGGGCCTGTGCGACGACTACGAGGAGCGGACGCACGAGTACTTCTTCGACCGCGACCCGGCCGTCTTCCAGCTGGTCTACAACTTCTACGCGTCCGGGGTGCTGCTGGTGCTGGGCGAGCTGTGCCCGCGCTGCTTCCTGGAGGAGCTGGGCTACTGGGGCGTGCGGCTCAAGTACACGCCGCGCTGCTGCCGCATCTGCTTCGAGGAGCGGCGCGACGAGCTCAGCGAGCAGCTCAAGATCCAGCGCGAGCTGCGCGCCCAGGCGCAGGCCGAGGAGGCCGAGGAGCTCTTCCGCGACATGCGCTTCTTCGGGCCGCAGCGCCGCCGCCTCTGGAACCTCATGGAGAAGCCCTTCTCGTCCGTGGCAGCCAAGGCCATCGGGGTGGCCTCCAGCCTCTTCGTGCTCATCTCCGTCGTGGCGCTGGCGCTCAACACGGTGGAGGAGATGCAGCAGCAGCAGGCGGGGCCCGGCGCGGGCGGCGGCCCGCGGCCCATCCTGGAGCACGTGGAGATGCTGTGCATCGCCTTCTTCACTCTCGAGTTCCTGCTGCGCCTCGCCTCCACGCCCGACCTGCGGGGCTTCGCGCGCAGCGCCCTCAACGTGGTCGACCTGGTGGCCATCCTGCCGCTCTACCTGCAGCTGCTGCTCGAGTGCTTCACGGGCGAGGACCAGCGGCAGGGCAAGGGCTCGCCGCGGGAGCACGACATCGAGACGGTGGGCCGCGTGGGCAAGGTGGGCCAGGTGCTGCGCGTCATGCGCCTCATGCGGGTCCTGCGCATCCTGAAGCTGGCGCGCCACTCCACCGGCCTGCGCGCCTTCGGCTTCACGCTGCGCCAGTGCTACCAGCAGGTGGGCTGCCTCGTGCTCTTCATCGCCATGGGCGTCTTCACCTTCTCGGCGGCCGTCTACTCCGTGGAGCACGACACCCCCAACACCAACTTCACCAGCATCCCCCACGCCTGGTGGTGGGCCGCGGTGAGTACCGAGGCTCGGGCTTCCCGGCCCGTTCCCCAGCCTGGAGGAGGCCCCTTCCTGGGCGATCAGCTGCCCGCCTTGCTTTGTTCCCCGACCTTTTCCCTGCCTCGCATAGGGGCCCCTGCTCCCTCCAGGGCTTTGCTGCCTCTGGCAAACAGAACCAAGCTGGAAAGTAAGTAACTGAATTCGGCTTGGTCGTAGGAGCTTCCAGATCTAGATTTAGTCTTATGTCCCTGGACAGGTTGATTTTAAGAAAGATTCCTTGTTTATGTATGTGGGACCCATCCATCCTCCTCATTCTTATTCGCCACTTACCGAACACCTGTTGCCCGGTTTGTAAATTTTATCTGATTTCAGTATCACAACCTGTGAAATGGTTAGGATCACGATTTTTTTTTTAAAAGAGGACAAATTGGAAGTGGCTTCAGATTCAAAGGAAACTAAGTTTACGCAGAAGTAAGACTCGGCTGACCCTTGTCCACCCTAACTGAAGTCCCACTGCTCTAGCCAATCCTGAGTGTGGAGAGAAGCACCCACAACCCAAACTTGTTCTAGGATCACTGAAGTTCCTTTAGGGCCTGGTATTCTTGCCCCGTTCTACAGCTGGAGGAGTTGAGGTGCAGAGGGTTTGAGTGCAGACCCACCTAAAGGTAGCAGAGTGAGGACCCAAACCTAAGACCATCCAAGACAAAATCCATGCCCTTCCTACACCCAGCAACTGCCTTTTTCAAGCTTCATGTCTAGGGCATGCCTTGCCTAATTTGCAGTCTTTCCATCATTTTTGTTGTTTTCTTTGGCATTTGCCTCTCTGAGTAATATATGCCATTTGCTCAAATATCCGTATTTCTGGTATGCTAGGCTAAATCTCTGGGAAATCCCTGAATCACTGGACATGCTGATGGATAAGCTGACATTTGTACATAGGAAAGAAGTGGGTGTGTCATTTCTCTATTTTTAAAAGTAGATGGTTTGTAATGCCGTTAGAAACATTAAGCAAATATAACCAGTTTTTCCCTTGTAAGGAATTGGCTATTTTCAACATTGATTCTGGGTTTGTTAGAACCTCAAGTCTGGTGTGGATTTCTGAGATGAACCAACCCAGGGCTACTAACAATGTAGTTCAGCGAGATGGGAGATTTAAAGTTAGATTCTAGTCCCAGATCTGCTAATAATTAACTGTGATCCTGAATAATTGTGAAACCTTACTCTCTTACTCCCTGTCCTAAGTTTTCTTGTCCCTAAAAAAGGGTGGCTACAGAGCCCTATAATGCAGTTCGTCTTCTGTCAGGGAAGGGTAGAACTCATATGTCAAATAGGATTTGTGAGCTTTCTTCAGTGATGGGATGACATTAGGCTCTTCTCCATGAGCTAGCCCAATGCCGCACCGCTGATCACATTCCCGGTGACAAAAGGTCATCCCCATAGTAGATAAACCATGTGTACAGATGGAGCTGATAGAGGATGCTCTGTCCCCAGCAAATGACATTTACTTTGGAGGTGAGTAAAGCAGGAAGGGAGAAGAGCAAATCCGCATGCTGATGACATTACCAAGTTCAAGAGTCAAGTTTCCATTTAACCAAGTATCTTAGAAGACCAGCCTGTATGTAGGTGGGGCCGAGAGGACGTTCTGATACTATACTTTCAACCCAGAAAACGTTTTAAAATTTTGTATATTAATACAAAAATTGATAAGAATTCTATTGCTAGTAAGGATTTTTCTTTTAAAAAAATTCTTGAATGCCTATTGATTCCATTTAATTTCTTGGCCTATGTAATGTACAATGACCCTCAAAACTTTCAAATTACCCCCTTTTTATGTTAACTAAAACAGTTTTAGTCAAAATCAGTTTTTTCTGTAAGCTTTCCAATCAAAACTAAAGTCGCCATATAATTTTTATCAATAACACTTCTTAAGGATTATTGCTTTTGCCAAAGTGAGTTTTCTTTTGTGGACATTATCTCCATCAGGCACTATTTTCACAAGCCAAAATTTGTGACACTTCTGCCTCACTGCTGACCAATCTCAACCCTTACCAGTGGACTTTGTCCATCTCATTCGGAGAACTTCAGAGACTAGTAAAAACCATTATGAACTAATCTATGTTTCTAAACTAATCTATGATAACAACAGGAGAAGATTCCCCCCTTGAACATTCAAGCACTGCTTTATGCCTCAGGACTAACAGAGACCATCCTCCTGATGGCATCCCACACTGTGTACCAAGGGTCCATATTCTCATAGAGCAAAGAGAATGCCGCCAAAATGATGCAGACAGAATGCCTTGTTTCCCTATGTAGATGCCAAATAAAAGATACAAAACATGAAGACGAATTCTTCATGAGAATCACAAAATCCATCTTACACATTCACTGAGCTAGAATTCTTTGATCAATTCCAGGGCACCAAGTGGGTAATCTAAACACTAGGGATACTGGGCGATAGAACAACCCCCCCTAAAAGATGACTTTCTTTCTCTCACGCAGTTTACATTCTAATGGAGAAAGAAAATATATAGTTTCAGCTGCCGGTGCATCTGGTATGAGGTAATAGGACAGAGAGAGCTGGGTGTGGAATCCACCTTTAATAGGATGGCCAGAGAAGCCTCCCCGGAGAAAATGACATTGAGCTGAAATTTTAAGGGTGAGAAGAAACCCATCTATATAGACATGACTGAACAGAAATGTGAATAAGAAGTGGAATCCCAAAACGAACTCCAACTCTGCTGTCTCCACGCCTTTTATTGATCACACGTCTTGTAATTAAGATTTTTTTTGAGCACACACCCATGATAAATATGTGTTCAGCTATTCATAAATTATGTTATTTATTGCTATAATAATGACACATCACAAACTACCCCAAAACCTAATCGCTTAAAATGTCAAGCACTGATTTAGCTTATGAGTTTGCAAGTTAGCAGTTTGGGCTGTTTTCAACCAGAAGGTCCTTCTCATTGGGGCTGGTGCCAGTCACTCATATGTCTGATGGTCAGCTGGGTGACAGCTGGGATGAAAGGGGGGACTAGACCACATCTCCTTCATCCTCCAGCAGGCATGTACCCATGGCCATGGCCATGGGCAGAAGAGGGGATGCAGTTTCAACCATGTGAGCACTGTATACGTTTGTGTCATTTGCTCAACCCATTGGCCAAACCAAGTCACAAGGCCACATTCAGAGTCAAGAGCAGACCAGATTAGCCCACCCAATCTAGGAAAGCACTAAAAAGTTTGGTGGCAAAGACCTTGGCAGGGAGATAGAAAGAACTGGGTCCACCGAATCGACATTTTTCCAAAGGAGATGCACGTATGGCCAACAGGCACGTGAAAAAAAAATGCTCAACATCACGGATCATCAGGAAAATGCAAGTCAAAACTGCAATGAGGGATCACCTCACACCCATCAGAATGGCTAGAAAAAGACAAGAAGTAACAAGAGTTGGCGAGGATGTGGAGAGAAAGGAACCCTCATGCACTGTTAGAGGGAATGCAAACTTGTGCAGCCACTGTGGAAAACAGTATGGAGGCTCCTAAAAAAAAAAAAATTTTTAAATAGAAATACTGTAAAATCTAGAAAATCCGCTACTGGGTATTTACCCAAAGAACATGAAGACAGTAATTTGAAAAGATACATGCACCCCTGTGTTCACTGCAGCATTATTTACAATGGCCTAATTATGGAAGCAGTCCACGTGTCCATCAGTAGACGAATGGATAAAGAGAAGGTATGTGCGCGCACACACATGCACACATACACACACACACACGGGATATTGCTCAACCATAACAAAAGAATGGGATCTTGCCATTTGTAACAACATGGACAACAGAGGACATTATGCTAAGTGAAATAAATCGGAGAAAAACAAATGCCACATGATTTCACTTATATGTGGAATCTTAAAAAATAAAGTGAACAAACAAACAAACAAAAAAGCAGAAGCATATCCATAAATACAGAAAACAAACCAGAGGTTGCCAGAAGGTAGGATGGTGGGGGTGGGGGATGGGTAAAATGGGTGAAGGGCAGTGCGAGGTGCAGGCTTCGTTACGGAATTCTAAATGACAGGGATGAAAGGGACAGCATAGAGAATATAGTCAGTGGTGCTGTCATCAGGTTGTATGGTGACAGATGATAGCATAACAGAATGTGTAGATTTGCTGAATCACCGTATCGTTCACCTAAAATTAACGTCACACTGTGTGTCAACTATATTTCTGTTGAAAAATTAGGTAATACAATCATTCTACTGTAGTAAGCTATTCCTGCTCATATATGTACACACCAGGAAACACATCCTCAGATCGAGAGTGTCTTCCAGACTTGCGTGCTGTCTGCCACGCTCAACCTCATTACGGACCGGTTCTCCAAGGCGTTCTTCCGTGTGCTGCTGCACTTGCAGACAACCCCCAAATCCGACTTGCTTTTCATCATCTTCCCTCTCTCTATGCCAAGGACCTTAAAACCTTCCTCTGTAATTCAATTCAAGGTTTTAAAAGGAATACAGTAATTTTCATCAGAGTGAATACTTCCACAGCTGCAGAACAACCCCCCTGTGGACATGCACGTCTGCAAGTGCTCCCGCATTAGGATGTAAGAGAGCCCCGCCCTACTCGTCTGTCAAATGGAGATTACTTGTAAACGCTAATGTAATAGGAAACGTGTAAAATGCTAGCCTGTAGTACATCTGCCATCAATAGAAGCTGCCATATCTGTCTAGTTGGTACTCTTTATCACGTGGAAGCCGTAACCTTTGCTTTCAGATTCATTTGGAGGAAAATAAAAACAGAACTGATTCCCTCTCTACTGGAAAAAGAGGCTGTAAGACATAGGAAGGGGTCAGCTCTTCTCTCCTAGGAGAGCCTCTGCATGTCTAGATGAATAGGTATGCACCCAGGGCAGCTCCAGCCACATTGGGTGCCCCCCTCACCCCTCCCATCCCCCCCATTCCAGCTGCCTGGGGGTAGGAAATGCACGGCCCAGCTTGGCAAGAACAGTCAGCTCTATGAAAACAACGTCATCACTGGCCTCCGGTATGGCTCTGTTTTAAAGCAGAAAAGGGCGACTAGACTGTTTAATGGACCATTTCCTTCTGAGCCTCGAGAGTGAGTTAAAACTATAGAAACCAAAGAGAAAACTATGTCATGAACTCATTCCTTCAAAGACTAACAAAACTCTGCAAAAAGATTTCTCTAGCTGATCAAACAGATCATTGTGCCACAGAGACCTTGCTCCTATCTTTGTTTTCCCAAAGCATGTTATCATTTCCTTGCAAGTAGGTGGAACTTACGAGATCACCAAGATTTTATTTTATTTTAATGGACCGATGGCTTGCTTTAAGATGACCCATTTAGAAGGTGCATCAGCCAAGTTAGGAAAACAGAAAAGAAAAGGTGGGGGGATATTATAAACAGAAGGAATGGGATGCAGGGTTATAGATACACACGTGTTAGAGGGCTGGAAGAGCAGCAAGGGGAAATACAGAACCCAGAGATTGGTTCCTGCGTGGAACAGCTGTCAACCCTAAAACTGGAGGAACTAATAGAAGGTCAAGTTACTGGAACTCACAAGAACAGACATTGAGCCGCTGAGGGGCAGGAATTTGTCGGACAACACCAAGAGGTTAGTGTCCTCTGAGCCAAAAGACGCCTGAGCCATGGCTATCTGCTTACTGGAGGACAGCGACAGCCACCAGAAGTGGGAATAGAGACGCTTAGCTCCTCACCCACCTCTAGTGTCCCAACACTTTCTCATTTGCAGAACACAACCAGAAGCCAGCGAGCGAGGAGGTCTGGGAAATGTAGTTTGCACACTCCCAGCTGCGGGACTATAGGAAAGAGTAGAGAATGTCTCACTTGGGACCGAGAGACACTGGGTCAATGTCTGACACAGACAGCAGTAAGGGAGGCGACATCCTCTTAGATCCTTCAGAAACAGCAAAGGAGCCATGAAATGGGGCAAAGGCTCTTAGGCACTACTATGACTTTTGCTCCTGTGAACTCCTGACTCTGGAGTGGTCCCCTTTTAGAACTGTGGGCCAACAGGACCTGTGGGACATGATGGGGCTCTAGAGGACAGGGAAAAGTACCAAGTAAACTGTGGGTGAGGTCATGGCATCATTATGGCATGCCTTTCCTCGGCTGGAGGAACAGATCTCACATTTGCCTTAGCTTCTGCAAACCTCCTCATCGCACAATTTCCATGCACCATGACTCTAACATACAGATGAGGCAGGCTGGTTCTCATAAGGTCCTCTCCTCACCCATGACCTCATTCTAACAGTGCTTCTACCCCTCAAAACATTCTTTGAATTCCACTGAGGAATTCTCTTTGGAGAATTTGGTATGTCCATTTACTTCTTTGTAATCATGCCAAATCTTCACCGTTTGGAGGGTGGATTTGATATTTTGAAATACAGTCAGGTCCCTTGAGCTTAAGATTGACATCTGGAGTTAACCCTTGAGGCGGCTAAGACTACTTGTTTCAAGGTCATGCCACCGAATCCTCTGTGCAGATTAAAATTCAAAGAGGAATTCCTCAAATATTTGTAGCCACAGCAGCATGGATAGGCTACATATAGCCTTTGAAGATAAATGCTTTAAAGAACGTGCATTAAAGTGTGTAATAATTTTAGCCAGAAATCACAAGTCTCCAACACCCCAAATTGTTTGGGAGTGCCAGAAGGGGCGTTGTTTTGAAAAATCAGTTGTGTTCCCTGGGATCCTACGTGCATGGATTTCTGGGTGCCAAGATTTCATCTATACCTTGCTCATTATGAAGGAAACAAACATTCCTTGTTGAAGGAGAAATTTCAGTATAGTCATTCTGAAGTCTGAGAGAAAAACTGGATGCTTATCTTCCTTGTAATGTTTAGGAGGCCAAGATTTGCTGATTAATGGGTGAGCTCCTCAGGGAAGGTCACATTCTGGTTTTTGGGACCCAAAGGCTAGGGAAAATATGTAAGCCTTCCACGGAATGGGACATTTCCAGTTTATGGAGTGGCTGAGCCAGCCAGTGTTTCCAGGATATTACGATGGATTGCAGGGATTCTGGTCACATTTCCAGACTCAGCCCCTCCTAATGTGAGAACTCACTCTGAGGTCACATGGGTCAGTATGGAGGAAAGGAATTCTGCATTCCCCGTGGAGCCAAGGAACAAGAACCACGTCACTGGTTGAGTCAAACTGTCCACAGAACAGACAAGGCAAAGATTAGCTGTGTGTTTTGAACAAATTCTTCAGGACCAGTCACACAGAGCCTCCTAGCAGGAGAGATCTTTTCTTTCAAAATAAAGACCCAAGAAATACACAAATATTTAGACCATATTATGAGCATTGAGTATGTCTCTCTTTGCTTTTGACTATCCAAAGTTCAGCCAAAAATTTTTTTTAAAAATTGAGGCTGGGAGTGCAGTAAACCCAGTGAGGGGATTGATCAGAAATTTAAAACAGGCATTTTGTCTTAATTCTCTTCCTCTGGATCCTCCTCCCTTCCTGCCTCCCATCTTGGCGGCTTCGGCCTTTTGTGGAGGCATCCTGAACTACCCCTTCCTGTCACTCATCCCTGTTCCCAGACTCCCTGTAGGCTTCCTCTGGGGCAAGCGGACCGAGCGACTCAACATTTATCCAGAGATATGAGGGCTGTGCTTCGTGACCTGTGGAAGCCACGGTTCAGTTCATATACCCGGACAGAGACCTGACTCAGGTTCTTTTCCTCCGGGTACAGCCAGGGATCACACACACACACACACACTTTGAGATTAACCCATGAGTGGGATCACTGTACCACTGCCTCTCATCATCCTTTGGTGCCAAAATCTGGAGCCACAGTGCCCCCCACCCTGTTCCCGTTCAGCAGGATCCGAGCAGGGGCCCATTTCCGCAACCCATCAGTCTAATAAGCAGGAGAACTACTAGCCTTATCACTTGCACCCTGCACCAAGCTCTCCTTCAATCCTTTAACACCCCTGTGGGGTAGGTACTGCTATTCTCCCTGTATTTCACAAGGAGAAACAGAGCTAGAGGGCATGCAGGAGACTTGCCCAAGTCACACAGCTGGGAGGGGGATTCAGAGGTGAGTACCCAGATGCCATCTCTGCCTCCTTAAGCTGGTCTGTGCCATCTTGTCTCTCTTAGGTGCTTGCTTGTTTTCTTCCCCCGGGGGAAGGGGCAACCCACCCTCAGCAGGTCCCTGGCGGTCAGAGGTGGTATGTCCCCCACCGCCAAGAGGATATCAAGCTTTCACTTTTTATGGTCTGGATGAAGCTGTGGTTCTTATCAGCTGTGGTTCTTATAGCCTAGCCGGCCTGCTTCTCTATTCCATCCCAACTAACCAGTCACGTTCATGTTCAAACTGACCCTTACGTCAAAACAGAAGTGTTTACATTACTAAGCTAAACGCCACCTTAGTACAGATCAACAGGCTAACTGCATTCTCATACCATCTGCCAGAAAATTGTGGCAATGCCACAGATCGATGCAGCAAACAGTGCCTCCTGGAGTTGTGCAATGCACAGGAGGTCTTTCTTCCCAACTAAGCAACTAAGCCCTGCCTACAAGCCTTCTATTCATTTAGCCACTAGTCTGGTGGCTGATGGCAGGCTCAGTACGTGAGGCTTAAAAAAAAAAAAAAAATAGGCCCCAAGAGATTTTCCCAGGTTTTCTCTCGCTCCACTGACTGATAACTAGTCCCATGGGGATCTGCATTTTAAAACAGAAGCTTGTTAACCTAAATAAATCTCTAATTAGTGGAATTCAAGGCAGTGTGCAAGAGTGATGGGAGAAATTTCATGCAGGATGAACATATTTTTGGTCTGTGATGTCTTACAGAAAAGTCCCTTTGCAAAATAATGAGAGCGTGTTTCTCCAGACATTTGTAATTAGAGCACCTTCATATACAATATCTCATTTCAATGACATCATATAACTCCGAGAAGCATTATAATTGTCTCCATTTTGAAGATGAGAAAAGCACAACAGAGGAGGTTGCTCACTGCTTTTTGTGGGCCCAATTCTGGGTTAAGTGCTTTATACTCCTTTTCTTATTTAGTCTGCAGGAGAAGATGAAGAGTTGGCTATTATCCTCCAATTTTAGATGAAGGAACCAAAGCTCAGAGACTGAACATTTTGCTCACAGGTGTTCAGTGGCGAAGGGTCAGAATTAGAACTTGGACCCATGTATGGCTGGTTCCAAGCCCGAGCTCTTCCCGGTACGCCTATTATATGGGCAAATCCAGGGTCCCTGGTCCTAAAGCTGGCCCTCTGAGGGGAGGCAGAAGCTAACATTTATTGAAGCTCATAATCCCAGGAACTTTACACATTGAAGCTTATATGCTCTTCACAACCCTTTAAGCAGCTATGATCTCCCCTGTATTGTGTATAGAAATTTGTAATAGTCAGGATGAAAGCCCAGGACGTCCAGCTCCACAGCTTGTGTTCTTTCCATGACGAAGATCCTGCAGGCAAACCTTCTGGTACCCCCTAAAGCTGGCTCTGTGGGAGCCGTTACCTGACCTATGTGTACCTTCAGGGAGACAGAGGACACTTTCCTGCCTGGTCCTCTCCTTGTCTTCTCCCCCATCACACTGCTAACAGTTCCGTCCCACTTTCTTTCCTATGCAGGTGAGCCTCTCCACTGTGGGATACGGAGACATGTACCCAGAGACCATCCTGGGCAGGTTTTTTGCCTTCCTCTGCATTGCTTTTGGAATTATCCTCAATGGGATGCCAATTTCCATCCTCTACAACAAATTCTCTGATTACTACAGCAAGCTCAAAGCTTATGAGTATACTGCCATAAGAAGGGAAAGGGGAAAGGTAGAGTTCCTGCAAAGAGCCAGAAAGAAGATGGCAGAGTGTTTGGCTAGAAGCCTTCTACAGCCCCAGCCAAGGCAAGCAAGGTGATGTTTCGGAGGACACGTGGCTAGTAGACCCCGCAAACCTCAAGGTTTTAGTCCTCCTTTGTATTATCAGAATGGACAGTACAAGAACACAGGAGACAGTCATACACAGCGGGCATCCAGCTCAGAGTTCTACTCCTGGAAACGTCCATTTGGGCCCAAACTGGGACTGCTCCTTTGTTCTTTAACCATGCTGTGGGAGTTTGACCTCCCCAGGGACACTGGTAGCGAAAACTTGAGAGGAGCAACATCTTCTCGTGGCTTCTCAGTAACTATTTCTGAACTTGAGTTGACATGAGAAAAGTTTCCTTGAAGAAATAAAACTCCTTTTCAGAGAGAAAGAGAGGCTTTTGCAGCATGAGCTTTAGTTAGACCAACCTTAAAGGCCCAGACCTACTGGATGTAGGGTTTAGGGAAGTTGCTTTAACTGTCTGAGCCTTAGTTTCTTCAATTGTAAAAAGGAGGTAATAAGACCTACCTTGTGAGATCAGCATGGGGATTGGAGATAATAAATGTTCAATAAATGGTAGTGGTTAAAATTTTGAGTGGTTGTTGTCTAGTACACTTTCCAGACAGGTGGTTCTCAGCCCAGGGGCATACGGCACCCCCAGAGCCCCTTGCTCCTGGGCCATCTGGCCATGTCTAGATCTTTTTTTTGACTGTCACCACCGTGAGGGAGGAGGAGAGTGGTGACGGGCATTTCATAGGTGGAGACTTGGGATGCTGCTGCAGGTACCAGACAGCCCCATAACAAAGAATCATCTGACCCAAAAAGTCAGTGGAGCCAAAGCTGAGAACCCTCACCTAGACTGACCAAAGGTGGCCCCAGACCCTCCTTGTGAAACACACCCAAGCGTGCCGATGACCCTCCCTGGATAGGCACCGATATGTCCTCCCCTCTCAGGCCTCCTCTCCCTCACCTTTCCAGGCAAAGAAAAAAAAATATTTTTAAGCCTTGCCCTCTGGACACCTGTTCTGGACCAAGCACTGAAGGAAGGGAATTCCATCCATGTGGCTCTCTGGCCTGGGCTTGTCTGTGGGTCAGAAAACCAATCCCCACCGGGTCCTGGTACTTTCTCTCCCTGTCCCTTCTAATTCTAGTTCCTTCCTCCCTCCATGGGACTGCTGGAAATTGCATTTCTGGAAATTAAAGCTTTGTTCAAACTAAGCAAAGATCACGCCTGTAACTAGGGCTTTTGCCATCCTGTCCATGAAATTTGTCTCAGGGCACCAATGGACCTCTCTTTGTACGAGGAAAGTAAGAGTAATTGTTTGGTGCGTTCTTACTGTGATAGGCACTGTGGGTTTACTTCATAATCTGTAACTTCATTTAATCCTTAATACATCGCTAAATAAGGTATTATATTTCAGTTTGGTTAGGAAGACATGTGTAGGCTCAGAGAGGGTAAGTAACTCTGCCAAGCTGACACAGTCAGTAAATGGGGGGACTGGGTTTCAAGCCCAGGACTGTCTGATAGCTCAGAGTCTACACTCGTGGTTCTCTGTGTCAGCATAACCTAGAAGGCTTGATGGACAGAATGCTGAGCCCCACCGCCCAGAGTGTCAGATTCACAGGTCTGTGGTGGGCCCTGGCACTTTATTTGCATTGCTACCATGTGCCAGGTGATGCTGACACTTCTGGTCCAGGGACTGCATTTTGAGAACCGTGAGTCTGAATCACCTCACAAAGAGCTATGAATATGAAGCCAGATGTAAGTCTCCCCCTTATTCGGAAGCATCTTTAACACCATCATAAATGACCTGGAGTGTGAAGGGTAGACAGAAGTCCAATCATTTTAAGGTCGCTAGATAACATACAGGACCTCCAGGTAAATCTGCCTTTCGGATAAATAAGTACTTTGAGTAGAAACATGTCCCAAAGGCTGTATCACATACACCTCCACTAAAAAAGTATCTAGTGCTTATCTGCGATTCAAATTTAACCAGGCATCTCATATTTTTATTACCCAGCCAACATGAATCTACTGCTTCTGAGATACGAAGGTTCCTCCTAGGGATGGAAGTTACCCTCAAGTCCTAGAACCCCACCCAAACAGCAAGACCCTCAGCCAGGGCACACTTCTCTCCCCTCTTGCTAAATAAAAAGAGGGAGGAGTTTTGAATCTGGCCCCTGCCAGAAACCATCGTGGAAGCAGAGTCGCAGCACGCTGGAGGTCTGGAGCAGAGCTTACACAGCCGCCCGACATGCTCCCGACAGCAGCAGCCCCTCTGGTCCACCTCCAGCCTTCCAGCTCCTTCTGAGGTCTCCGGTGGAGGGGTTTGTTGATGAAGTACATCTGCTGGGCTGTTTGGAGCATAGGGCACAGGGAACAGGAAGAGCCAATGTTCGCCACATTCCCTCCCTGGGCTCGGGGGAGAAGGGATGCCCTAATGGAAAGTGGAGACTGGCTGGGGATATAGCTAGGGGAGCCTGGTGAAGCCGAGGAGCTATTCCAGGTCCCCAGAGGGATCCAGTAAACGGCAGTGCACCATCCCCCACCTATCTCACTAGGCACATCTGCTCAGACAGCTGTGCTCCTACCTTCCAAGACAGTGATGGGAACAGAAGGGAGTTAAAACCCAAGAGACTAACATTCCAAAAGCCCCACTGTGTACCAGGCACAGAAGCAAAATTATTTCACGGAACCCTTTGCAGCCCTACAAAGTGGGTCTCGAGGTTGTCACTTACAGAGGCTTGCCCACACCGACCCTGACATAGCCGTTGGATCTGGATTTGAACCCTGGCTCTGTCATTTACTAGGAGGTTGAATCAAAACATCGGAGTATTGGTGATTCCCTATGGTTCAAGCTAGTAGTTGTATGATCACTTGATTTCTCTGGGCCTCCGTTTCTGCATCATGCAAGGGGAGATCATAGTGCCTTTGTCAGGCTGTGTGATCACCACACAACAATGTATTAGCAACATTTGCACACGTGTCAAGAGCTAACTAAAGATAAGCTGCAGTGATCACCAGCAATGTGCTGGCTGCACAAGGAAACGGTACAAGCCCAGAGAGGGTCACGTCACCTGTTACCGAGGAGAGGACCCTGCAGGTGAAGACAGTTTTTGAATCCTGTTTCCAGCCCCTTGCCCATCCAAGGCCCCCCGAGAAGGATCTAGACCAGTTTGTCTGATGGGACTTTCTATGATACTGGGAATGTTTCATGCTAATACAACGCAGCCCGTGGGACTGTTGAGCACTTGAAATGTGGCTACTGTGATTCAGAAGCTAAATTTTAAAATTTCATTTCATTGAAAAAAAATGTCTTTCCAGATTTTAAGTCTCTGCTTTACCCAGCATGGTGCTCAAACTCACAGCCCCAAGCAGCCCCAAACTCACATGCTCTACTGAAAGAGCTACCGGTGCCCCCTCACTTCACGGAAACTGTACATGGCCACACGGGGCTAGCAGTCCGCCGTACTGGGCAATGCCGTCATGCACCTTTCTTCTGCCTTCATGGGGGCTGAGGCTGGAAGGGGCGTTTGGCTTTTGGGAGGGGAGTGGGCCTGGGGAAAGAAGAAAATATGACCGTCCCCTGTGCTGGCTCAGAGCTGGAATGGGTTTCCAGGACAATGAGGACAGCACTGGAGGTAGAGGCTGACAACCTGACTCGTGGCCTGGAAGGTCCTCTTTTGTTGAAAAGCAAAGAAGAGAAATCCAGCAAAGCATGCACCACAGAAAGTGCTCTCAAAGGACCATGTCTATCATTTAAGTGGGTCGCAAGCTTCACCCTGAGGAACTTTCGGGCTCCCTCACTTGGGCCAGCCCAAGGCCATATACCATTTCCTTCAATTTCTAACCCAAACTGGATCTAAAACACTTCTCTTATTTTACCTCAGCTTCAAGAATATAAGCAGACATGTTCACAAGACACCTTTCTTAAAAATAAGGGAAAATATTAAATTATCGCCTAAAAACCACCATATTCCCCAAGAACCTAGGTCCAGGAAAGTATGTTTAAGTTTTGCTGAGCATCAAATTCGCTTCTCTTAGGCAGATGCCCTGCCCCCCTGAATCAAGATGAAGGTGGTTCCCTCTGTCTCACTCCTCCCTCTTTTCCCTCCCTGTTCAACCCCAATGGGACTTTACAGCTCATGAGTATTATACCTTACACGTTTCTTCTTGTGTGCTGGGCCTTCTTCATTTGTTCTTCTCGACTCGTTATTCACCCTTCTCTGCCTTGCTGCAGAGTCCAGGAGGTCTGTCTCCTGCATCTGTACCACCCAGGCTCCCTTGCCCTCTGGTAGAATATCAGCAGTTGAGATGAGAGAACATTCTAGGCATTACTCCCCACCTGGTGTGTGTGTGCGCCAGTGTTATGGGCAGCATCTGAGTTCCTACAGTCAGCCAGTAAGTGAAACAGCCCTCCTGTCTGGCCATAGCACTCACAGGTTCCAGGAACATCTTCCCCTCCAGTTGTTCCTTCAGGCCTACAAGTGCTAATGGCCTCTTGTTGTTGCTTGTCACTGAGTGTCTCACCATTCCTCATTGGTCCCCTTAATCCTCGACACACCTCCGTAGAAAGAATATTATCTTTCTGAAAAACCCTTTGATTGTGCCAACTATTTCCCACTGGAATCTTGAGTGGCGTCTCTTGAGAAAAATATATTGAGAATAATGTATCGCTGTATTCTTCCCAGTCACTACCATAAAGATGAGGTATTTTAATCTGAGGATGCATGCCTCCCAGGACATCATTCCAGACTGAGAAGCACAGCCCCTGGATGTACAGATGAGGAGCCTATCCAGCTCACAGTTGTTCGTAAGGCAGTGATGACTGGCATCCGTAAGTGCCAATAAATGATTCATGCTTCCTGCCAAAGGCCTCAAGCTCTGCTCTCTTTGGGAGTTTTCAATAACAGCCTGTGGAGCTCCCTTCCCCAGCCCCATCCCATACATACTAATGGATTTTCATGACTCCATAATGGAACACTGTGCATAAGATAAATGAGAATATATGCACCTACACACAGACGTGTTGGTGTCCTCTGAAGACATCAAGAAACCATCTTGGCCAGGCTCCTATCTTTACTTTAGTAAGTTTTTATTAACCTTGTTTTGTAAGTGGTAGAACTGAAACCCAGAGAAGCTAAGAAAAATACCCAGAGATGACAAACATTTGTTTGCCGTGCTGCCACCCCCTTTCTATGCCCACAGCAGACATTCTTAATCAATCACATCACTCCTTCTCATTAGGAAATCTTCTCATCACGGTTCTCTAGCAGCCAACTTGGATCTGTCAGAGCTGACACTCAAGACCTATTGGCCATCCTGCTACATGCTCGGATTTCAAAAATTAAGAAATCAGTCTCTGTAGCCTTCTAGTGCATTCTTCTTTTTGAAGGATTTCCCTACAAATCCAGAAGAACTGCAGACCAGGCTCATGCTATCCTTAATACTATTAAGCCTTGGTAAATGAAATTCCCTGAGTCCCAGTTTCCTCATCACAATAAGGAGATTATCAAGACCTTCTTGGGGGGATGAACCGCTATATGAATGATAAGCACCCAGCACAATACTGATCCTACAGTAGATGCTCAGTTCACGGTAGCTTTCATCATTCACTTTCTATAAACAGAATGTCAATGATGTTCATTGGCCAGAGCATGCCCTTCTGTGGTGATTATTAGTGTCTGCAGTCACTGGGCTGTCCACAAATGTTTTAGCTCTCCTCGAATATGAGATGGCAGATTGCATTCCTCCACCACATTCAACTTATATGGGGCCAAGTGACTTGCCTTGGCCAAACAAATGTGAGCAAAAGAGATGCGTATTACTCCTGCATAGTTACCACTCTTCCTTCTTTCTGTGTTGATAACTATGGAAACATGTTAAGATAAAACATCCATCTGCCAAGGCCTGTGAATAACTATGATCAGCAGAACCCCAGGTTGACCCCACTGGACGTGTAGTTTAAAAGAAATGTGCCTTCTTTGGGTCAAGTCACAGATTTTCGATTGGTTCTTTCTGTAGCCATAACTCGTCCATTTGGCGAATACTTCTTTTTTGTATCAGCGTTCCAGGGAAGCTGAAATTTCTCCACCTTACTCTAGAGAAGTGACTTGAAATATTCATGTGTTTAAATGTTCATGTCTCCCAAAGTCATTTTCTTCAAAGGGCTGGATGATAAGTCAACTTCAGATTTATCAAATACCCACGATGGGCCAAGCATCATTCTGGGCACTCTACGTGAGCTAATGTGCACACTTCGCACAATGTCTGTCCCATAATAAATATCCAAATTCATGTTAATTATCATGTCATCATGGTTGTCACTATTATGCATCATCTCCAGTCCTTATGACCACTCAGTGAGGTATGGACTGGTATCTCCACTTCACAGAAAAAGGAACTAAGGCACAAAGCAATTGAGCCATATTTGAAGCCACAAGACTTCAAAGGTAGAAAATAAAGCAGCAAGGATGTGAATTCAAGTATGCCTGAAACCAGAGTCCTTGTTCTTCCCACACTGCTCCATACACTGCCCAGTGAAGACCGCCCACTGTTTGCAGTGCACTTTCCTGACACCTTTGCTTCCCATTGGTGAGGGGGGGGGTACTCACCATCAGACCTATCCCTTGATTTTACCAAATACAACTAATGTAGGTTAATTCATTGAGGATAGAGAAACTGGCCTCCCCTAGGTCAGCTCAGGCATGGAAATTAAAACTTGGCATGTGGAAAAGAATTGTTTTTCTACCAGCTTCAGAATTCACTATCAAGAGGAGTTTCTCCCTCCCTCTTCCCTCAAATTTCTTTGGAATCTCTAGACTGTCACTTATTTCTATTTCAGACATGGCACAGGGCAAGGGACCGAGTCAGAAGCCTGCCCTATCCTGCCCGTCCCCCTAGAGCGAGGCCAAATAGGGAGGAAGAGAGAGAACCCAAACACGGACAGACCCACCAACCGACCTCAACTCACTACATCTTCCTTCAGGCCATTTATTTCATTAAAGCACAGGATGCTCAAGGGAACCTCAGGAAAGGGGACAATTTCATTTTTCCCACACCTTGGAAATTAAAATTCCTTCCAAAAAATAATTTGTTTTGTTCTTCGAATAAGCTAAGGAGAGGAGAAAGGGGGTCAAGGAGTGAGAATAAAATAAGAGGCAGGGAGGGATGGAGGAAGGGAGGGTGGGAAGGAAAATAGATACATAAAAGAGGGGAAGACAGGGAGACTAAGATGGGAAAGAAGAGCAAGAAGATCAAGAACAGAGTCGAGGAGCAACAGGACTGTTTCATGGTTTCATGAGATCAGCAACCCATCTAAATTTTCATCTTTTTTCAAAAGTTTAATTGGTACTATATTGCCTGCAGATCTCTTGTATCTGGAGTGTTTCATGGGGTTCCCTTCCCTGAGCTCCCACCACACCCTCAGAAAAGGCTCAGCAGCTCTCACAGTCAATTCATAACTGTGGTTCATCTTGAAAGGACACAAAATAATGGGAAGGATTAACTTTCTAGTCCAACTGACTTGGGCTCAAAATGCAGCCCTAGCGTCTCTTTTCCAGCAGCAAACATTGATAACCATGAATGGGCCAAGCACTGTTCTAGACACTGGGCTATAGTGAACTAGATTCCCTGCCCTCATAAAGCTTCCATTCCAGAGAAATAAGTAAAAAGAAAAATAGGTAATATTTTAGTGATAAGCACATTGAGGTAAATAATCCATAGAGAACAACAATATTAGGGGAGGGGCACTTTCAAATGAAAGATTGTGGCAAAGGATGATGCTGGGGCAGAGCCTTGAAGGAGTGGACCCTGCAACTATTTGGGGGGACAGAGCAAACCCCAAATACAAACACTGGGCCAAGATCATATACTTAGTGTGGGCCTCAGGATCGATGGACTGTAGGTCCTGGTGCTGTAGAAATTTCCTGGTTCAGACATAACAGTAAACTGGAAAAATAGGAAGTGATGAACAAAAAGTA
>RCUC01125787.1:0-51814 GCA_003697995.1 Taxidea taxus jeffersonii | reverse complement strand
CGAGTCGCGGACGTCCTCCTTCCGCCCACATCCCCGAAGGGGGCGTGGGTGGCCGTCACGCTGCCGCTGCCCCTGCGGGGGGTCGCGTGGGCGCCCAGCGGTCCCGGGGCGCGGGGCAGGTTTGGTGGGGCCCTCGGGTCAGATCCTTTAGGGGAGAGAATTAATCCTCAGAGACACTGAAGCTGTTGCGATTGGCAGAGTGGAGGCGGGAATGGCAGCCCCTCTTACCTATCTCCTCACTTTGAATTGGGTTTCGCAGGTGGTACCGTCTCCGGAATAAAAGTCTGGAAGTGTCATTTCAGATTACATGAAGGACGTTCGTGGTCTCCCCGGTGTGTTATCGGGTCGGATGCATCACACTTAGCACCGGGCTTTGCGCGGCGGGGCATGGCTGCAGGGGACGGGGACAGACTGCGCCTCCAGTTGGGTCAGGGTCTATTTTAGGGTACAGTTGGTAACCTGTCCTATTTCTTCTCTTCGAAATCCTGGGACTTCCCACACTCTAGCAATTCCCGGAGCCCCGCGCTGGTTGTCTAGGAGCCTGTGTTTCCATTCGGGACAGACATTGGGAGCAGTGACGGCTGGGGTTGGGAGGTCCAGCTTTTCTAGTCCTGGCAGAAGGGATTATGGACACCAGAGAGCCAGGACCTAGCGAGCTCCCACTTTACTCCTCTGAGTCGCGGACAGATAGGTCCCCGAGTATGTAAATACTAGGTTACTAGGCTGTTCCACCGCGGGGACATCTGGATTTATCTGGCTCCTGAATTTGATCTAGGGAAACAACTGCCAACTGCTTTAGTTTTCTAAGAATGCCAATAAAGCATTTCAGTCTTTGTAGCTGAGGTCGTCTCACTGGGGCAATGCACTTTTCAGCATCAGTTCTGATATCTCTCTTTGGGTTAAGGTGGAGAGCTTCAGTAGACTCTCCAGGGTGGCTCAGACCTCACGGATGTGGAAAATATTCTGGTAGTACCAGTGGGAAGGGCTGGTGGCGGGGGGAGCTGGTCTGCCTCCAGAACAGGGACAGTGTGGTAAAGCCCTGAAGGCTAGAACCTCACCTACACCATTTCTTACCCCATGACCCTCTGAGTGTGGGCAATTTATCTACTCTCTCTGGGCTCCCGGTTTTCCTCTGTAAAGGAGAAGGAGTAATTAATTAATGCCCGCCTCACAGGGTTGTTATGAGTATAAAATGTGTTAACATTTGTAAAACATCAGCACATTGCGTTCTATAAATATTTGTTAAAATAGAAGTTGTGTTTTAAAACCTTTCTGTAATGGACTAAATATGCCCTCCACAAATTCCAGTGTTGAAGCCCTATACCTTGTGATGATGTATTAGGAGTGGGAACTCTGGGCCATAATGAAGCCTATATGGGATTCTGAGGGTGGGAGTCTCAGGATGGAATTAAATGCTTTTATAAGAGGAGACACCCAGAGAGCTTGATCTCTCTCTCTTTCTGTCTTGTGAAGGTACAGCAAGACTATCTGCAAAACAGGAAGAGGGTTCTTACCAGATATTGAATCTGCCAATCTTGATCTTAGACTTCCCAGCCTCCAGAACAATGAGAAATAAATGTTTATTATTTAAGCCAGCCGGTGTATGGTATTTTGTTTTAGCAGCCGGAACTGATGAGGACACTTACCTGCAGTGAAACCTTATGTAAACAGGGGGAAAAAACTCTCAATTTGTCTTTCAAAATTTTCAGCATCAGGAATTGTGAAAGGAAGGTGCATCTATATTCTTTCGAGTTCTTAGAACAGATTTTTAAAATCCAGTCTTTGAGATTTTAGTTTCCTATATAAAATGGGAAAAAGAATAAAAATTCTCCCCAATCCATTTATGGGAAAACACTTCAGTTATGACTGTCTCTATGCCTTGGGCATTAACAGCTGGATGCCCAAACAATACAAAGTATTAGCTGTAAGGATTCCCAAGCCCAACCCAAAGTATTGACGTTAGCAAATACACAGGAAGAGTAGAATTTCAATTTACATATGGTAGCAGCCAAAAGGATGAGACATTAAAGAATTAACCCATTATCTGTAGAATTATCTACAGTGTGACTCCTAAGACTTGTTTAAATCAGAATTATTGGCATTCAGGAAGTAAGTAGAAAGGTATTTTTTTTCCTTTCAGAATGTACCTCTTTCCATTATTTAATTCACCCCCTACTAAGTTTCAGAAAATTTTAAGAGCACCAGTGTTATAAAGCCCGCCACGATAAACAAACCACTTCTTGTTTTAAGATATGCTGAATGCTACTTTTATATGTGCAAGCTCTAAGTCCATGCTGTCACTAACCCAATGAGGTTATCTCTAAAATATACATTCAGTTTACTAAATTCCATTTTACCCTATAATTGTTACTGTAGCTTTCAGATTTGACTAATACATTGCAATATGTCTGCAAAAGCTTGTGTCACTCTTCTGCCCTCAGCACTGGTCTTGTTAATTGACCCCAAAGATTGAGTGGTGTCCCCTTCCAATCTTTACTACAACTGCTGTTTCTACCTGTCTGGTACCCACTCTTCCTTCAAACAGAACCTTAGTTTTCCTTCAGGAATCCTCATCCTTGCCCTTATCCGTCCACATGATTAAGGTGAGATGACTTGGCTTTTGAGCTCCCGAGTGGAGTTTGCGACCCTCTGGCAGTGTGGATCCCTCCTTCCTGCTTGTTTCCTCACCCAGGCCAGTATGGGTTCAGAGTGGAGCCAGGGATTTAAGATTGATCCAGTCAGAGAAGATGCCAGTTGTGTTGGAACAAAGGAAATTGAAAGGCTCTTGCTTCTTGCTGGGATTGATAAATTGGTAAGATTGAAATTTGGAGTCTTGCCTTTGCTTGGGGGAGCCTGCCTGAGAATAGAGCTGCCACAGAGGAAGGCATGGGCCCCCACTGACCTCGGGTTATTGGGACCTTATTGGAGCACCGGGATCTAGCTTTGCCCGACCTGATCCATGGACTTTCATTGTGATACAGTGGTTGATTTTCTGTCCTTATGAAGAGAATCTGAGTCATGTTACCATCACTTAAGATAAAAGAGTCCTGGGACGCCTGGGTGGCTCAGTTGGTTAAGCGGCTGCCTTCAGCTCAGGTCATGATCCCAGCGTCCTGGGATCGAGTCCCACATCTGGCTCCTTGCTCAGCAGGGAGCCTGCTTCTCCCTCTGCCTCTGCCTGCCTCTCTGTCTGCCTGTGCTTGCTCTCTCCCTTTCTATAACAAATAAATAAAAATTTAAAAAAAAAATCTTAAAAAAAAAGATAAAAGAGTCCTGAAAAATACTTCCATCTTTTATATATATATATATATATATATATATATATATATATATATATAAAGATTTTACTTATTTATTTGACAGAGAGAGAGAGAAAGAGCACACAGGGAGAGGGGGAAGCAGGCTCCCTGCCGATCAGGGAACCTGATGTGGGGCTTGATCCCAGGACCATGGGATCATGACCCGAAGCAGAGAGCAGACGCTTAACCAAATGAGCCACCCAGGTGCCCCTCGATCTTTCATATTGCTGCTAAAATTATCAACCACAGAGTGATTTCTTCACTATTTAGATCCCTCCATCTATTCATTCACAAGTTAGGATTTATGAATTTGGAAGCAAGTTAGGTCCCAGGAATACCAAAAAGTATAAGCTGCATTGTACTACCACCAAATTTTTAGGCTAATAGGAGAAGCAGACATATAAATAGAATATTATGAAGTAATCTGGCAAATGATATGATAGACTCTGTCCAGGATATGATAGGAGCATAGAAGTGGAATCCCTAACCTTGCTTCTCATTGGTATGGCCTGAATTCTCAGAGATCTTTGCAGAAGCCTCTAGGGCAAGCATGTCCCCGAACTAAGTCAGAAAGGATGGGTTTTCCCAGGTGAATGTGGAGATTGAAGGGCGGGGAAAGTATTTTAGAATGCGATGACCAAATACACAAAGTCAGAGAGGCTGGAATGAGCATTGTGTCTACTGGGAGCTCCAGATGGCTTATATGTTTGGAGTTTCGCCCGGGAGGCAGAACCCAGTCACTGAAGGCTATGTGTGGATCCCTTTCAGTTGTTACTGCCATTGGAATGCTCTTGCACCCATCTGAAGGGGTTTTCATGACTGTATGTGCATAGATTCATCATTTAGTGTGGGATGCAGAGTGAATAGAAGTCAAAGGATGTGGCAGGAAATGAGGAGATAGTGGGTTAATTCAATAGACCTTTACTAAGCATTCATGGTGTATAAGGTGCTAGGACAGGTTTTACAAGAGATGCAAAACTGGGTAAATGCCAGACTCCTGACTTGACATTCTTTACTATCTACCCAGTATACTCCCTTAATTAACTTCTGCTGTTGCTGCTCATGTAGTGAAGATCCTGGTGATTTGAGCAATTTGCAATTATTTAAAATCATTTTGGGTCACTCAAAGAAACATTAAACATTTTTAAAGAATTTAAAAATTAAAAAAAAATCTAAGTTCTCACTTCTGTTTTCTTAGAATGGGTGAATTGTTTCCTAAATGTTCATGGAAATAGTCTGATGAAATAAATACTGCTATGATCATATAATGCAACGTGAAGAAAGGGTGGTATGACCAATTTACAAAAGGGAAGTAAACACAGGAAAGGGGAAACTTCCCTACGGATATAGTTTATGTTATAAGGAGATGTTTTTGGAGAATGAAAACATCATGATGATTTTGGCATTATGGAAGCAAAATTTAGGAAGTCGACAGATGACTGTATAAACCACTAATTTAAAGTGTCACACTATATATTGTAGCTAGGAGAATTATGAATAAAGAATCAAAAACTTGATTTTTAAGTGTTGTCCCTAGTGCCTTTCTTTTTCAATGTTTTTCACTGCACCTTCAGGGTTTTTTTTTTTTTTCACCAGAAATGCTTTTATATATATTTTTGCTTTTATTCTTTTTGACTCTGTGCATCCATTTTTTATAGAGACACACAGAGGTTTGCATACATATATATGGTTGCCAACAAGCAGTTGAAATCTTACTAAACCAACATAAGCCAAACAAAACAAAACAAACAAAATAAGAAACCTCGTGTGCCAGGGTGGTGGTATTTAGGACTCATCTGGTATAAACAGCAGGCCAATAAGGCGGTCAACTACTGGCCAGTGCAGGAAATAGCAAATTATTAGATGGGGCTGGAATTGAGAAGCAGAAATTCAGGAATAAAGCTTAGTCGGTCTGTTGTTCTTGGACCATGCAATCTCTCATTTTGGCCTTTCTCTCTGTGTCTGCTTCATATTTTGTCTACTCCGTGTCCCACTGGCTTAGCCAACCTAAATATTTGTACTCCTTTTAAAGTCTCGAAAAGAGTCCTCATAGGATTATTATGAAAGGCAAATCAGTTTGTATGTGTAAAATGTGCCAGAAAGTAAATTCTATATAAAATAATGAAAATAAATTATGAAATGAAAATAAAATAAAGAACAAAATAAAATAATGAAATAATTAAAATTAAGAATAGCTTTTAAAAATTAAAGTGATAAGTTGTGCAAAAATTTGTACTTCCATACTTAAGGCTAAGTAATCAGTATTATTTTTATAAAGATGTTATTTATTTATTTATTTGAAAAACAAACAGAGCCAGAGAGAGAGAGAGCACAAGCAGGAGGAGAGGCAGAGGGAGAGGGAGAAACACGATCGCTGCTGACCAGGGAGGCCTATGTGGGGCTCGATCCTATGACCCCGGGATAATGACCTGAGCTGAAGGCAGATGCTTAACCCACTGAGCCACACAGGTACTCCAGTAATCAGTATTCTTGACTGCTTCTATTTAGCAAGTGGGGTCAGGATGGGGTTAACGTTCTTTAATACCAAAGAGGCAGGAGGAGAAAAAAGGTAAAGATCCAGAGAGATTGAGGATGAAGGGAGCTAAGTTTAGGGACCGTCATAGTAAGGTGGGAGGACAGGTCATTTCTTGAGTGATCAGGGCTGATGACAGGGTTGGGTATTTGAAGGAAGTGATGAGGATTTGGGACCACAGTTTGTGAAAGTCCAAAGGTAGTTCACTCCAAAGAAGAAAAGCATTGTAAAATATCAGGGAAGCTCACCTAGAACTGGAAAGCATTAAATCACACTGATACCAACTCACAGGATTTCATTTCTTCCGCAGTATTTTGTAGCTCAGGGACAAAACAGAGAAAGACAACAGGAGTGAGCAAGAATGAGGGATTAACCTAGTATGAACTGTGTAGAGAGTAATTTGCAGAAATGATCAACCACCGAGACCAGACTGTGGAAGGTGAATGAAGGAGGATAAGGCGTAAGAAACAGAAACAAATGATGGTGGTGGGGTTTTTGAGGGACCTTTTGGTCCCCATGGAATGCCGGGTATGTTCAGTTTAAGTCTGAGAGCCGGAGTGTTAGAAGGATAAAGGTTTTGGTCTCAGATTTGGTCATTGATAATCTCGTGGCATTGTTCTGAATGTGATGATGTCAAAGGCAAGGTTCTGCTTGCAGATCATGAGCTAGCTTTGCTTGCAGATCATGAGCTAGTGTCTTTCAAATGTTCTGAAGTAGATAGAGGAGGTCACAGAACCATGAGATCGCATTAGGACAGCTGGGTGGAAAATATAGAGGAAATGCGGAACGAGGATGGCTTGGTTATATATCACATACGATACACTCTACATTAAATATGTACTTACACAGCTAAATATCATTTAGGAAGCACATTTTGTGTTATTCTTGGTTAGTTGAGTTGCTTATCCCAGCAATTAAAACAAAGTCCTTATCCAAAACTTTTACAGTGATCACATTGTTTGCCTCCCTGTGGTTCAGATTTGAAAAATAGTTTTCAGCATTTATTGTGGTTGGCATTTTCTAGAATGTAGATGTACTAGAGGGGATAGAGTTTACTCCTCTAGAGGAACAAATCAGAAGGACAAACAAATAATTACAAGAGATTTTGGAGTTAGAGCTGATGGAAGTTGGGATATGCTGCTTTGGAATCACTGAGTAGAAGACAATTGTTCAGAATTAAGACTTGACTGTCCTAACTCTGTTTAGGTCTGGGGACTCCTTCTGCTTTCAAGCTTTACTGCCACCCACATAAAACTGGGCCCTGTTACAATCCCTTTTTGTGTCTGACTCTGAAGACAACAAATAATCCACATGATTACATACTATGCTTATTTCTTCTTCTTTTTTTTTTCACCAAAGGGAAAGTTAAGGCCAGATCTCAATCACCAGATACTCTGTATACTTCATAGTTTTATAAACATAGTGGTTGATAAACTTTGCAGGGTTTTTTACTTGATTTGGGGGGAAATGTGGTTTATACTCATTGTGCTATATTTTTCTTTACTGACTGTAGCATCCTGGCTTTGGGCTGTGGTTCTGTTGAAAAAAAATTCTTGCTTGCCTGTGCTATACTCTTAGTGGGTTGCTTGGTGGCTCAGGGATGTGGTCACTGCTGTTTGGAAATGTGTGCTCTGGGGTTAAGCAAAAGGCAAAGGAAGGAGAGGATTCTTCTTAGGCCCCAATTCTGGGTCGGATGCTGTATGTGAGCACTTTATGATGGCTTTTAATTATCTCAAGAATGCTATGAGGTTGATATTATTTTTCTCATTTTATAGACAAAGAAACTGAGATAGAAGATCTCAAAAGTGGAGTTAAAACTAAAACTAAAGACCCTCTGACTTAGAAGTCCACGGGCTCAAGGCCAGATTTTTTCTCTGCACCAGGGAAGAATCAGATTGGAAAGAAGACCATGTAAATGTTAAGTCTACAGAGTGCATTTTATTTTACAAACTTTCTTAGAACACATTGCATTTTTATTTTTTTAAAGTTTACCTATAAGCCTTTTTTCTAAGTTTATTTATTTACTTTTTAGTAATCTCTACAACCAATGAGGGGCTGGAACTCATGACCCTGAGATCAAGAGTGTCATGTTCTACCGACTAAGCCAGCTGGGAGCTCTGGAAAACAGTGCATTTTTATTTGTTTAATTATTTATTTTTAAAGATTTATTTATTTATTTGAGAGAGAGAAAAAAATAGGGAGCATAAGCAGGGTGAGGGGCAGAGGGAGAGGGAGTAGCAGCTGAGGTGGCTCGATCTCAGGACCCTGGGATCATGACCTGGGCTGAAGGGAACTGCTTAAATGACTGAACCACCCAGGCGCCCCAACAGTGCATTTTTAAATACTCTATCTAGGAGCCAAACAGAAATGTTGGGGTAATGACAACTACTAGCCTCCAGAGTTTCAACAGCCCAGCGATTTTCCTGCTTACTGTGCCATCTCTTCACCCTATGGAGTTCCCAGAGACTTCCAACACGAGGTTAGGATCTGCAAATCATATAATCTGGAGGTAGATAATAAGCAGGGTGTGCAAAGGGCCTAGCCATTTTAAGCTTTCTACCTCTGTTGACACTTCTAACATCTTGAAAGGCTCTTACAAGGAGGTTGACTCTACCATGGACTGTCAAAGCTTGATTCTGTCATTAAGAGACTATAGCAATGCTTTTAAGTTATAAGTCATGATGCATTAATAGGTTGCAAAATCAATCTTGTGGGTTATAACTAGGATTAGGAAATATAATGGAATTAAATACAATAGGATAGAATAAAAATTATACCATAATGCATCATGTATGATCAGCTTGTCTTATTTTGTAAAACTATTGTTGTTTATATACTTGGGTCACTGTAAAACTAAATCCTCAAAGCACAGGGTATAGGAAACAGACCTCTATGAACAAAATATTCCTTCAGTAATTGTTTCATTAATCCAGATTGTGACCATACAAGTTCTTCACTTGTAGATACTGTCTGCTAAGAATTTTCAGTGAGGAAAAAAAAAAGTTGAAGTAATGCCATTTTAATTTCATCACTCCCTGAAAGTTTGCACAACAAGGACATACAGTAAATTGCAATACAACCTGTGCTTTTCTCAACAGAAATGCTGGCTTTAGATGTTCTTGCTGATAAGGTGACGGCCTTACAATGCTCTCAGCAGAGTTAATAAAACAAAGAGTTCAGCAAGCAGAACTCGTTTTAATCTTCTGGCCTGTTAGGTCATACTTACTGATTATGATATCCACCTAAAGATGTTTGTGGCAAGCCTCAGAAGAGAAATAAGGAAAAAAGTAAAACTGTAATACCTTACCACTTGTACCCCACTTCCTCCCATGCTACCTTTTCAAAAAATTTGTTGGACTACTTGCATTTCAATTTCGACACTCTGCTGATTTTCACGGAAACATCTCTGCTAATGTGTAACTCAACCCACCAGACTATGATAGCACAAAGAATAGTGATAATAATAAAATAACAATTATAATTATTAATATCACTAACACTTAGCAAAAACACACCATTTTGTATGTTTTTATATATAACACAGGGCTGAGATTGTGTGTGAGTGTGTGTGTGTAAAATCTCCTTATAAAAGTAACTCAAGAAATAGATATTCAAAATATACCCATTTCAAAGATTAGGAAAATAAAACATGTGTTCCATGCTTATAAATTTGGACCTTACACTGGGGTAAAAATAGAAATCTTGAATGTTTGTGCAAGATGAGTGACATAATTGTATCTGTATTTAGCAAAATGATTCTCATGGCACAGAAGTGAAATGCTAAGTGGGAAACACAAAATGGGGACAAAACTCTTCAAGAAATGATTATCTACTGTCTCCAGTATATCTCCGCCCCATCCCACACACATATATTCCACCTATACAGAATGATAAACTCTTCTCTAAATGCTATGATTTTTTAGACTTCAGTGTGTTTGTCTCTCTTTTTGAAGTTATGTTCTTCCCTACCACCAGTAAATTACAGCTCTTTGTTCAAGATCAAGCTCATGCCTTGGTACCTCTAATGAAGTAACTACTTCTGTACTATTTGCCTGTACAAATAGCATGATATGGCAAAAAGACTAGTGGGTTGGGAATCAGTCAGATTTTCTCTGCTTTTTACATGTGTGACCTTGAACAAGTTTCTTAAGGGTTTTTGTGGTTGCTTCCTCAGTTGTAAAATGGAAATAATACTCTACCTTAAAGAATTATTGGGGGCATTAGCTATGATCCTGGGCATCTAAGAAGTACTTACATGATAGTACCATTTTATTTGTGTATTTATTTATTAGATTTTATTTATAAATTTTAGAGGAAGAGAGAGAACATGAGCAGGGGAAGGACAAAGGGAGAGGGAGGGAAAGAACCTTAGGCAGACTCCACAATGAGCATGGAGCATGACCCATGGCTTAATGTCATGACCCTGAGATCATGAGTTGAGCTGAAATCAAGAGCCAGAGGCCTGAGAGCCTGAGCCACCAGGTACCCTAGTGCTGATACCATTTATGATTATGCTTTTCCAAAGTCACCCAGAATGAATCATTCTCTTTTCCATCTTCTTACGGCATATTATTCCTAACCTACATAAACATCTGACACTTTAGATTGAGTTATATTAGCTCATGAGCAGGGGCAGAGACTCATTTTCAATCCCAGTATATAGCACAATGTCTGGCACTGAGAGAGATGACCTCCATAAACTATTGTTGAAATGAATGATGTGGGCCTATCCTGGGGATAGTACTAGAGAGAATGGATAAATATCTGAAAGTTTTATGGGCAGACCTATAAGAGTTGATGAGTATAACACTCATGGCCTAATCAGCAGGAGCAGTCTGACACTCAGAATGAAAATCAAACTGATGAAACACAGTAAGTTTCACTGAACATTGCATTTATTTAGCTTTTAGAAAGAACATGGGACGGACTCAACAGTGCATATGAATGGAACTATGATCAATGAATTGTGGATTTTGTCATAAGCTTTACTGAAATTTTATCTACACAGATGACATTGATGAATTTTAAGTGTAAGATTTTATGATTTTTATGAAAAATATATTTTTTAACAACTGTCTTTACACAGTTAAGATTGTTATATTTTCTTGAAGAGTTGACATTTGATCATTATGCGTTGACTCCCTTTACTTCTAGCAATATTTTTTCTTTTTTTTTTTTTTAAGATTTTATTGATTTGTCAGGGAGAGAGCACAAGTGAGGAGTGGCACACCAAGGCAGAGGGAGAAGTAGGCTTTCCACCGAGCAAGAAACCTGATGCGGGACTCGATCCTAGGACACTGGGATCATTACCTGAGCTGAAAGCAGTCACTTAAGTGACTGAGCCACCCAGGCATCCCTCCTCACAATATTTGTTACTTTGAAATCTATATATGTTTATCCATCCAGTTTTATTTTTGATTAATGTTAATACAGTAAATCTTCAATCCTTTTACTTTTAAACTATTTGAGTCTCCATATTTAAAAGTGAGTTATTTTAGAAAGCATATGTTTGAATTTTGCTTTTTTATATAGTCTGATAATCCAGGCCATTAATTTTGAGTATTTATTCTGTTTACATTTAATATGATTCTCAATATGATTGAGTTTATATTTACCATTGTGCTATTTTTTCTTATTTGTCTCATCTGTTCTTTTTTCATTTTACTTCTTTTCCAGCTTGCCATCTTTTGGATAAATTGAATATTACTGTATTATTTCATCTTACCTCCTATTATGGCTTATTATCTATACCTCTTTTTTTTAATTGCTCCAGGATTTATCAATTTCTATTTTAGTATGACAACTTCGCACACATAGTGAATAATGTTATAATAATATAGTTCCATTTCCTCCCCTTGCTTTTATGCTATTGTCATACTTTTTTCTTCATGTTATAAACTCTATAATATGGTGTTGCTATTTTGCTTTAAATAGTCAATTTTCTATTAGATAGACTTTTAAATAACAAATATTGTATTCATGTACATATTTTCTATTCCAGTTGTTCATTCTTTGTACAAATCCAAGTTTTTATCTGGTATTATTTAATTTCTGCTTGGAGGACTTCTTTTTTTTTCTCTCTTTTTAAGATTTTATTTATTTATTGAACAGAGAGAGAGAGATCACAAGCAGGCAGAGAGGCAGGCAGAGAGAGAGAGAGAGAGGAGGAAGCAGGCTCCCTGCTGAGCAGAGAGCCTGACGCGGGACTCAATCCCAGGACCCTGAGATCAAGGCCTGAGCAGAGGCTTAACCCACTGAGCCACCCAGGCGCCCCACTTGGAGCACTTCTTTTAACATTGTTGATCTGCTGGTGATAATTTCTTTTTCATTTTTTGTATGTCTTCATTGTTTTTAAAAAAGATTTTATGTATTTATTTGAGAGAGAGAGAGAGAGAGAGCACAAGCAGGGGGAGCAGCAGTGGGAAGGGGAGAAGCAGGATCTCTTCTCAGCAGGGGCCTCAATCCCAGGATGGTGGTATCATGACCTGAATTGAAGGCAGACGTCCAAACCACTAAGATACACAAGTGCCCCATCATTTTTAAAAGTCTTCTTTGAGTTTACAATTTTAGATTAATAAATATCTTTTAGAATTATAAAGATGGTATTTTACTGTCTTCTAGGATGCATGGTTTCTGATGAGAGGTTTGCTGTCATATTACCTTTGTTCTTCTGTTCATAATGTCATTTTTTTTTCCTCTGGTTACTTTAAAATTGACTGTGTCACTTTTTTTTGGGTACAGTTTGATTATATTGTGTTTTGGTTTGATTTTCTTCATGTTTTTTCTTCTTGGGGGTATTACATTTACTGATATAAATTTTATCAGATTTGGAAAAATTTTGGTTATCATTTCTTCAAATAATTTTTCTGGCTCTCATTCCTCCTCACCATTTTCTGAGACTCTAAGTATTTTAGGCTGCTTGATATTGTCTTACAGCTCACTGATGGTGTCCATTTTTAAAAGTCTTTCCTTTCTGTAATTCATTTTGTAGTTTCTTTTGCTATGTTTTCAAGTTCACTATTTTTTTCTTCTGCAGTGTCTAATCTACTGGTAATTCATCCAGTGTGTTTTTTTTATTTCACCTATGGTATTTTTAATGTCTAAGTGTTTGTGTTTGCTTTGGGTGTTTTTAATTTTTCACATTTCTCTCCTCATCATGCTCATCCTTCCCTCTATTTTCTTGAAAAATGGATTATATTAATGATAACTGTTTTAACATCTTTGTCTACTAATCTATTATCTGTGCCATTCCCATGTCTTTCTCTTCTCTTATTTAGGGTGATAGTCTGCTTCTTTGATTATTTAGTAATTTTTGATTGGATGTTAAATATTGTGAATTTTATGTTGGGACTGGATTTTCATTTATTTTTATTTTTTTATTTTTTTAAGATTTTATTTATTTATTTGACAGACAGAGATCACAAGTAGGCAGAGAGGCAGGCAGAGCGAGAGGGGGGAAGCAGGCTCCCTGCTGAGCAGAGAGCCTGATACGGAGCTCCATCCCAGGATCCTGGGATCATGACCTGAGCCAAAGGCAGAGGCTTTAACCCAGGTGCCCTGAGACTGGATTTTTAAAAGATACATTTTTATATTACTTCAAATATTTTTTGCAATTTGTCCTGGGATGCAATTAGGCTACATAGGATCAGTTTGATATTTTCAAGACTTGGTTTTAGACTTCCTTAGCATGGATCAAGAATACTCTTTAAACAAGGATTAAAAATTTGACCCCAGTGGGATGCCTAGGTGGTTCAGTCAGTTGGGCATCTATCTGCCTTTGCTGGGGTCGTGATCCTGGGGTCCTGGGACTGAGTCTTGTATCAGGCTCCTTGCTCAGCTTGGTGACTGCTTCTCCCTCTGCCTCTGCCTGCCGCAGCCCCTCTGTGCTCTCTCTCACTCTCTGACAAATAAAATTTTAACAAACAAACAAACAATCTAAAAATTTGACCCCTGCACTGAGGCAATACCCTTGAGAGAATTCTACTTTTGAACCTAAAGTGTGCTTTGAATTCTTCAGGACAAATTTTAATCCCATAAATTAATAAATATGTTGATATTCTCTGTTTGTTATAGAACTTTATTAAAGTCAATATGATTATACATAAATTATCATTGGAAACAAGTTGAAAATCTTTGGGCTACAGAAGAATTTCTTTAGTAATATGTTTATTTAGGGTGAAATTTCTTTCTGTCACATCTAAGTTATTTTTTCCTCTATCTTGCATTCATATCCATCATAAAAATACATGAGAAATGGGCAAATATTTATGAAGTAAGAGGCAATTTATTCTGTCATATGCTTATGATAAACACAATTAAAACAAGTCAGTGGTTATATTTTAAATTCTGAATTGTTCTTATACAAAAAATTTATTTTCTACTGTCCTTCAGGTGACTTTTTTGAGTCTTCAAACACTTGACGGTAAGTCTGAATTTTTCCCTATAAAGTCAGGTGTTCAGGAGCACTTAAATTGTTTTCTTTAAATTGTTTTTTTTTAAAAATGATTAAATGTGACCTTATTCCACCATGGAGATAATTGTTTATCAGTTATTATTGTCCATACTTCTTTGTAGTGCAAAGGATTTATTCAAGGCAAAACATCCAGGAGTGTTCCTCTGGACTTCGGCTGGAGCTTATTTTCTATTAAAGGACAAACATTGGCATGGTCATTTGAGATGCAGCACTGAGTAGCTTTTTTTCTGTTCTGTAGCCCAGAAACTGTTGCTAAAGTTGATAATACCAGGGCTTCCTGGTCTCCCAAGTACAGATTACAGCCATTCTTCCAAAGTCCTCTTACCTTCCTGGAAAGAAAGAGCTCAGAGAAGGAACAAAATTGTTGATCTTGGCAGTGTGTGAAAAATACTGTGACAATCATTTCCCTTTCCACTCTTCTCTCTCTGTGGTATCTAGCAGGGAACTAGGTGGAGGTGGAGGATTGACCATGAATTTAAAAAGAAGGTAAGAAAAAGAGAATAAAAGATTCAGGAAGGGTGATTATGAAACAGATAATTTTGGTTTGGGTAGCCAAAATGGTGGAATGGAATTAGAGCCACTTTTGGTTCTAGTGCCCTTGTTCTACTATATTTTCTTCTTGCTTTTTTGGGATGTTTCCAAACCAATAAGACCATGCAGGACATGGACTATACTGTCTCCTTTTTTCCAGAGTAAGGGTACAGTTCTAAGGTTACACACACATTAATTAATGGACTCATTTGTTAAGGAATGACCACGTTTCCAGGACTGGGTGACACACTGAAATCCAGAAATCAAAATATCTATTCCTTCATTTTCAAGAGCTATAGGGATGCCAACAGGCAATAAAAACACAATACATATGCCAGATATTATGTATATAAAGAAATAGGGATAGAAAGAGGAGTAAAATACTATCCCTAGCCTTACAGGGCTTAAATTCTAAAAGCTAGGCTAGACAAAGAAACAAAAGTGTATCAGGCAAATTCTACATTCCCTTAGACTTAGGGAAGAATGACCCTCTCTCCTTAGCCGAAGTCTGAGAAGACCTCCTTATTACAAACATATAGAAAAATAAATGTGCTGGAGACATATGAGTACCTCTGCCACACGAGGATCCAGAGAACTGCGTGGCATCAAATGACCTTTAACATCTTAATATCTTTAACATCTTAAACACCCTAAATATTTACCCTCTTGACTAACAAAGTTTAGATCCAAGGCTGAGTGTCCCAAGCACTGGCTAACGAAAAATAAAGGTGGCAGTTAGGCTTTCTTCTAGTCTCTTCTGTCCTGAAATACCTATGAGGAGCTGGAGATGTATTAAAAAAAAAAAAAAAAAAACTAGGGGTTCCTGGATGGCTCAGTAGGTTAAGTGCTTGCCTTCAGCTCAGGTCATGATCTTGGAGTTCCAGGATTGAGCCCTATGTCTGGCTCCTGGCTCAGTGGGGAGGCTGCTTCTCCCTCTCCCTTTGTCCCTTCCTGCTGTGTTCTCTCTCTCTCTCTCTCTCTCACTCTTTCTCAAATAAATAAATAAAATCTTTACCAAAAAACAAAACAAAACAAAATCTTTAAAACAACAACAACAACAAACCCAGGATATTCACAGCCAACTTGACCTAAGAAGCTTGAGTGAAGTCAAGAGGGAGAAGAACCCTTATGACTAATAATTTCCCTGTCCTTTCATTCAGAGATCAGTTATTAGCAGTTAATAAACCCTAAGGAATCCATCCACTGTATGTTTTCTCACTTATTCTCAGTGTCTAGATAGTTTATCAAAGGCAGCCCATTAACAATGTATGAACATGATGTGAAATTCATGATTCGTTTCTGAATCTAAGTAATATTTTAGGAATCCTATTAACAATTCAAGTCATTACTTTAGCAGAGTGAAACTTCCAAATTTAAATTAATAATAAAGTTATCTAAAGATTAATGACTCAAATAACATCAAGTTTTGCTCAACTGCTTATAGAACACAAATTTTAATTATGAAAACTTAAGAATTAATTTTGCTGAAAAGTTTGTAGCCAGGAAGAATGAATTTTAACCATAAATATAGCATTAATAATAAAGGATGTATGTCTTTATTTTATATACATTCAAATAGGGCCTTCATAACAAAACACCCAGATACATAGAATAATTAAATTTAGTAATCTTTGATGTTTTTCTTACCTTCTTAATTTCTTTTTCTTTTTTAAAATTTTTATTCTTTTTTTACCTAAAATTTTATTTATTTATTTGAGAAAGAGAGAAAGTATATACAAGTAGGAGGAATGGCATAGGTAGAGGGAGAAGCAGGATCCCCAATGAGCAGGAGCCAGACATGGGGTTTGATCCTAGGACTCCAGGATCATGATCTGAGCTGAGGGAAGACATGTAACCTACTGAGCTACCTAGGCACCCCTCTTTTAGTTACTTTCATCATGTAAAATCTATAGCTTTAAAAATTTCTAAAATGTTATTGATATATATTTATCAAGGTATATTTGTCAAGATAGGAGGATAGAACTATTCTCTGAACATTTTGTTAGCTTGTTTAGAAAGTTTTATTTTATTTTTTTTTTAAAGATTTTATTTATTTATTTGTCAGAGAGAGAGGGAGAGAGAGAGCACAGGCAGACAGAGTGGCAGGCAGAGGCAGAGGGAGAAGCAGGCTCCCTGCCATGCAAGGAGCCCGATGTGGGACTCGATCCCAGGACGCTGGGATCACGACCTGAGCCGAAGGCAGTCGCTCAACCAGCTGAGCCACCCAGGCGTCCCAGAAAGTTTTAAACATTTAGACAGAAAAATGTCAGTCTCTGAAATCTTCCCCAAGACCTCACAGCTGTTAGATATAGATCTGAATTCATGGATATTGGGATTGTGCATTTGGGGAAGGAATTTTGGAAAGACATGCTAAAACAGATGACTGGGAGATAAATTTTGGAAAAAAGTTGAGTATTTTTATAATTACCTAAATTTGTGCTTATTTTGATAACCCCTCAGAGGATTTATTGCTTTTTGGAAACAAAAATTATTTATTTTCTATGTTTTTCTACACACACAGTTCATTTTATAGTGCTTGGAATGCAACAGTGCTAAATAAGTTGAAATAAGATGTTCTTGGGAAGGAAGAGAAATGGAGTATAGATGATAAATTTTAATGGTTAAGACGTCAGATTGGCAAAGCCACACCAAGGGATGAAATGCATGTTTTTCTTTCAAGCAGAATTTCTTGACCAATGAATAAATGCTATTTTAACTATGATCAACCTTGATAACACAACACGATGTGGCATTGTTAGGAAAAGCAAAGAATTATCATCTTATCTTCAGTGGGGCCTCAAACTATCCTTGACAACTTGTGCAACGAGAGATAGGCCTATTTTTTCAGTGGTTGAAGAACCTAACTGATTCTACTCATTTGTTCTAAGACAGTTAATTTGGTCTTGTTTTCAGCAAATCTCTTTTCATTATTAAAGTAAAAAACACTAGTTACTTCCATTGATTGAAGTACTCCAAGGTGTAAGAATTTCAACAGCAGGAAGTTCATTTCTCAACTTCTTATTACTCAAGAGACTTCAAATTCTTCATGCGTTAACAGCAGGACAGCCATTGTCATTTCCTGGTGGAAGACTTTCACAGTTAGGGCAGAAGTCTGAACTGGTCATCACGTCTTGGGATATATTGTCAGTTGGCTGATCCTCATGGGAAACTTGTAGGAACAATATTGGGTAGGGAGGAATTTGGATTTTAGAGGAAGAATGTGGAATCAGATGGTCTTGCCAAGTGCAACTTTGGTTCTTGACCTTTGGCCACAGCTTCTCTCCTACTGGAACGGCCACAGGAAATGCTACTTCCTGGTTTGAATGACATGTTGGACTCACGGCTCAACAAAACAAGAATCAGAAAAATGAAATCTTGTTGCACAACAGACATTACTTAGAGCATGCAGCACCGGGGACAAAAAATCAGTAGGATTCAGTCCTGCAACGTCAGATCTGCCAGGCTTGAGTCCACTAAGAGCAGAAATAAAGCAAGAAATGAGATGATCTGACTTTGGTTGGCTATAAAGGACAATGGGATGCCAGCTGACTCAAGGTCAGGCCATTTTCCCTCTTCTATTGAAATGGCAGGCCCATGACAAATTTATGCTAGTACATCATGGAAAATAATTTCTCAAAGACAACTTCTTCATGCCAAATGTTTCCTGTTTGTTTGTTTTGTCCCAGACTGTGAGTAATATTAGCTTATTTTAGAGCCTAGCTCTTCCAATTTTCCTCCAAGACAGGGCCAAGTAGTGTTTATTTCTCAGAGAGGCCAAGGATTTACAAGCAGGGCTGGGAATGAGGGGGTGGTGGGGAGGTGAGGGGGGTGAGGTAAAAAGGAGGGGAGAGAACAGGGCGCTTTCCCTGATATTCCATTTCTTTCTCCCACTCTTCCTCCCACTTCCAAGTGGTTCGAGTTCACTAAACGGATAGCCGCTGTCATTGAAACCAGAGAACAGAGGTGCCCAGCATTTGAGGGGTAAATAGCTTACTCAAAAAACCCCTCTTGATGCACAGGATATGCACACTGATGTCCTAGAGTAAAACATAGTCATAATTTCATTAAAAGTCTGTAATTGGAGAGTTATCATCCCAAAGGTCCCATAGGAGCTCATCCTTAGTGAGCAAGTGTTTCCCAGTGTCACTTACAGTCATTGCTGGGCTCAAATCATTACAAGAGCTGAGTGTTGAATTGTTGAAAATTCTGTTAGCCAGTTGTTAATTTTTGGGAGCATAAATTTGGCCTGAGTGGAAATTAGCAAATGCTACAAATCTGGGCTTTATATTTTAAAAGCTGCTTTCAGAAAACACTACTACATATAATCCTTCTCTGCTCTGTATAAATGTTCTCCCTTCTTCCCTCCCCCTTTTTACAGCCTCTGCTACCCAGCTGCCCTCTGCTCAGATCTGTTGGACATTTTTCCCCCTTTAGTTGGTTTTCTTTTTCATTCTTGATTTTTCTTGGGCTTCACTATTTAAAGAACTTGCGGACACAGAAGATTCTTAGGAGTTTGCTCCTAAGAGCAAACTGTTAGAGAAAACCACTTTTTTCCCCCAGAGATGTTTTGAGCATATTTAAATATATATGAGAACTATTTCTTTTACCTTTTAAAAAAATTTAAAAAATTTATTGGATTATGAACATAATGGTTTTCTTGGGTTTGTTTTCGCCTTTGTTGAGATATGATTGACAAAACTATAAAATTTTTAAAGTGTTCATTATAATGATTTAATATATGCAAGCGTTGTTAAATTTTTTTCTGCTATCTAGCTAGTTACCATATCCATTACATCATATATTTATCTTTTTCTTTTGATTTTGTGAGAGCATGTACATTTTAGTCTCTTAGCAAATTTTTGTTATATAGCACAACCTTATCGACTTCGATCATTATCTGGTGTGTTAGATTCTCTGGACCTTTTCTTCTTCAAATATTTATCTGGTATAAAACTATTGTGGGGCGCCTGGGTGGCTCAATTAGTTAAGCATCTGCCTTCGGCTCAGGTCATGATCTCAGGGACCTGGGATTGAGTCCTGCATTGGGCTGCCTGCTCAGCGGGGAGTCTGTTTCTCCCTCTCTCTCCTTTCCCCTCCCCAGCTTGTGCTCTCTCTTTCTCTCTAGCACGCTCTATCTCTGTCTCTCTAATTCAAATAACTAAATAAAAAATCTTTAAGAAACCCTATTATTTAGTTATTCTGATTAAGTAGATCTAAGTCTTGCAAAAATGATACAATATTACATGTGAAAAATATCATCAAATGTCTGGAACACCTTAATAATGGTACCTATCATTTAGCTGATTATATATTTTGTGTTAGACAGTGGGCTAAGTAGTTTTCAAAACTTTGCCTTAATTAGCCCTCACCCCTCTCCTCTGCATTCCTTCCATTACCCTTGTTTTATAGATAAGGAAATGGAGACAGAGAACCACGAAGTCCTGCAGTGAGTAAGCGGTAGCTGTGGTTCAAACCCAAGAGAACTGCCTTTAGTGTGTGCTGCTCTTGAGTGCTGGCTGATGCCATGTGACTCCAAGTGAGGGGACAAGGGGTGCTCTATGGAAAACAGCGCAGGGCAATATGCATGAAACTTGAAAAAAAATCATGAATTAGGCAGATACAGGTTTTGTAGATCCTGAAGCTCATGCGATTATAGAGATGGTCTAAAAGAGGGAAGACAAATTACAATGTAAGAATAAACATTTATTCGGGGCACCTGGGTGTCTCAGTGGGTTAAAGCCTCTACCTTTGGCTCAGGTCATGATCCCAGGGTCCTGGGATCAAGCCCCACATCGGGCTCTCTGCTCAGCAGGGAGCCTGCTTCCTTCCTCTCTCTCTGCCTGCCTCTCTGCCTACTTGTGATCTCTCTTTGTCAAATAAATAAATGAAATCTTTAAAAAAAAAAAGAGAAAAGTAATCCTACCAAATTATAAACTTAGAAAGCTGAAAGATACCACAAGGAGAAAATCCGGTGAAATAGAATATGCTTGTTAAGTAACGACCAGCAGCATCTCTAAAACACTTTGACTCTACATTTGCGGTTATAATGCTCATCGTATCTTCTTCATAGAACAAGGACATTTAAGATAATCATCTATACAAATACTAGAAAGATGTTTTTTTCTTTCTGTTGGGTGGTTGATCAAAGTCTTTTTTTATCATGGAGAATTGGTTGCATAAAGCATGTGACCATGTACAGATGCCCTATTTGTCAGATGTACTTCCTGCTTTTGCGCCCTTTACAAGAATCTGATAGATTCTATGGAACATGATTCCAGCCAAATAAAAGAAAAAAGATGTGAAACATTTTTGGCCATATACCCTGCATTATTAAGATAGTCCTGAAATGGGGTGGGGGTTTTATTTTGTGAACTGAGTCCTCTGGTGCAACTTTCCATTCTGATGACTGGAAGAATTTTCCCCAGACTCACTCTGCCTCTGTGTATTTCAACCTTATTTCTCCCATGCCTGCAGCATTTTGGTGTTGTGTACCTTAAGACCCGCTCTCCACCGTAGGGTCTTAGGCACAGGGAATAGGCACAGTGAAGAGAAGGATTTTCCTAGAAGCTATGCTCATGCCAGGATGCCTAGTAAAAACAGAACCATTTATAACATGACTGTGAACTAGTAAATATATATATCACCAAATCTAAGCTAATATCCTCATCTCAACTTCCCCTCAGCCAGATATAAAAAAATGAAACATCAACATTTTCTGAAACAAGAGGTGGAAAAAGGGAAGTGGGAGTGAGGAAAATAAGCAGTCCTAACTAATTTGATTAAAATACAACAGGAAATTTTATAAAAATATAGAAGCCTTGCTAGGGCCCCTGTCAAAGCCTTGAAAAATTGCTGACCTAGTGAAGGGTCCTGGAGTTCAAGCTAAGTAGCTTCATGATACATTCACCCGTGGTTGCCATTAAGTTCTCATCTTCCCCGGTGACATCATTCCTTAAAAAGTTTGTACAAATGTTCATCTTTATGTTTGGGATAGTAACTGTGCCCCTAGTAACTGGTAGCAGTGACAAATATAAGAAGATTCTGTTGTATGTTCAAAAAAGGGTGAATCAGATCTAGGTCACTAGAATGATTTTATGAAAAACTATCATCATGTTAGGTTTAAAGAGATTTTTTTTTCTTGACACCAAAGTGGCATTTTGATTACTATCTGTCCTACCGGATCTCCACCCAAACCACTTTCACATCTACTACAATAAAATTTGCATGTAAACATTTCAAATCATTATATTTCTAAACAAACTCTCATTTGTTTCCTTTTCTTAAAGCAAAACTAATGTGGGGGATTTTTTCGGTAGCTGATTTATGCTCAGGGCAACAAATGCCCTATTACTATTTTTCTCTAGAGGCATCTGTGACAGAAATGTTGGAGAAAGGGATTTTAAAGGGAGATTCTGAAATCCTTGGGAAATTCCACAAGTGGACAAGGCTTCATAGCCATTTGGAGAAATGACATTGTCCAAGAATCCATGAGTCATGCGTTAGGCATGTGACATTGTAACGGGATCAACAAAAGGAAACTGGCCTCAGACACAGGAATTCTTGGCTGCTGAGACAGAATAACTTTTCAGGAGAGTTGTCTGAGTGTTCACTCTGTGTGAGGTGCTTGTGATTCAAATCTAGCTCCTGTTGTTAAGGGGAAAAAGCCCCAAGAAGTCATTATGGTTCAGTTGGCTATAGGACTGTTCACAGGCAGGGAAGAGAAAACCTTGAGATCTTAACCCATTTGGTGAGGTAGAGGTTGAAAGAAGAACTTTCAGGAAGTTTCCAAGCAGTGGTGCTATCTGGGTTGAATGTTAAAGGATGCAAAGAATTTCTTGTCATGCAAAGAAATGGAAAAGGTATACTAGACAGAAGAGTATGAACAAAGACTCAGAGGTATGAGAAATGAGGCAGAGAAGAGAGACAGATCTGAAGAGGAGCCTGGAGAGGCCGGCCAGAAGGGGCCAAGCAGAGAAACACTTTCACCAGGGTGAAAATATAAACTTATCCCAAAGACCACAGCAAGGGTGGACACTGGAGACTAAAGCTGGGAAAAGACATGACCGGAGTCCTATTTTAGAAAGTTCACTTGGCAAAACTGAGCGAGATGGAGAGGGGGAAAGCTTGAGGTTAGGCCATGAAGGAGATTCCTGTGGTAATCTAGGTGAAAGAAAGGAGGACTCAGTCTAGTGCAGGAGGGCTAGGAAGGGAGGAGAGATTCACTATGGAGTTTTTAAAAAGTCACGGGTTGGAATACGTCACAAATGCAAGTGGAAGTAGAAATAGAAATGCTGACAGGATGATCATTCTGTAGAAGTACCGACTGATTTTTTAAAGATTTATTTATTCATTTTAGAGAGTGCATGCACATGTGCTTGAGCGAGTGGGGGTGGGTGGGTGCAGAAAGCAAGGGAGACAAGCAGACTCCTTGGAGCAGAGAGCCCAATGCGGGACTCGATTCCAGGACCCTGAGATCATGACCTGAGCCAAAGGCAGACGCCTAACCAACTGAGCCACCCAGGCGCCCCTAAGTATTGACTAATGTTAAGAAATACTAATGACACAATAGAAGGTGAAGTAACCAGGACATAAAATTGTAGCATATACAGAGCACACCGGGTTGAAATGAAATCTATCAAAATTTTAACAGCTTTGGTCTTTGGTCTCTGGTTAGTGAGGTGAGGGATCATTTTTGCTTTCTTTTTCATACTTTTCTATGCTCAGAAGGAATAGTATTTGTGATGTAGAACTACGTCAAATGGCAAGAAGAAAAGAATAGAAGGAAGGAAGGGGAAAAAGGAGGAAAGAAGAAAAGAGACAGATTTCAAAGCTGTGAAGATGTACTTCATGGTATATGAGAAGTAAAAATGGTTCCATAAAGAGAGATAGGGTTATGATTCCTACAAGAGCTTCTTTAACTAACCTATTCTAGAAGTTCAGCTGCTTATTCTTTTCAGAGCTTTTAGAAAAGGAACCATAATTCCCATCATTATATTAATAAAACTGATGACAGTGATGATAAAAATGGGCAATACAATATATTTGCCAGAGGGTCAATAGCTTCATTGGGTATTCAAAAGTTCATATTTTGGGGGTGGTTTCTTTCTAAGGACAGTTAGTAAGTGGCTACAGTTTTCTGAAGTAACTTCCCTTGTGAGTGCTGCTTCTGGGGAGAGGCAGGGTCGGTAGGACGGAGAACATACGGACAAAAACCTTCTCCTCTCCCTTCTATTCTCCATGACACGTCTGCCTTATGGACTCCACACTCACACCAAGGTCTCAGTTCATATATCGGTTTCCTCAAGATGGTTGAAAGTCCCGTCCTCCTGCTCCCATGGCCACTGTACTTCCCCATTACAGTGGTCTACCCCTGTGCTTGACTCGTCTGTCCAGTCGCTCACTAGATTGCGAGGTCTAAGGGGAAGAGATTAGATCTTATTCCTGTTGTATTCACAGAATGTACCACAATGCCTGGCACATAACATGATGAAAATCACCTAACTAAATAATTAATAACCCTGGTTTTATTAAGTGACATTATTAAGTTAATAAGTGATTAAATTCAGAAAAAATACAAAAGTTAAAAACATGAAAAACCAAATACTTGTAACAACTGCCTGGCTTCATTAGTGAGTGCTTTAATATATATTTCATGCTTCCTTCCCCCAAACACACACACACACACAAACACACACACACGCACGCACACATGTGCACCTTCTGTGAGCAACTGCTTACTGCTGCATTGAGCTCTGGAAGACAGAAAAAGTATTATCAAAACAAAGTGTTTATTGATTATAACCAGAAACTGACATGATTCTTGTAAAATAAGAACGGCAGTGGGAGCAGATCAAGGAAGTTTCATTCAGCAACTGTTTTTTCCCCCAGGACATAAACTGAAACTTTTGCTAGGGTTCAAAATCCTTGTAATTATTACTTGTGCATATGGAAATAAGGCTCTTAGAAGATGCACTGAGAAGCACACAGTATCACACTGAAATATTGCTGCACAAAATGAATCTAATCATGAAGAAACATCAGAAAAATCCAAACTGAGGGAACTCTATTCCAGAATAAAGGAGACCAGATATTAGATATTGACAAGTAAATGCTATATGTGATCTTAGATCTAAATCCTGAAGTTTTATCTCAGCATCTCTCTCTCTGTCCATCCATATACCTACCTATCCAGCTACCCGGCTCTATGAAGAATATCATTGGGGCAATTGTCATAAGTTGAATAAAGTCTATAGATTAAATAATGGTATTGAATCACCATTAATTTTCTCTTTTTGATCATTGTAACTCTGGCTATATAAGAACATTTTCTTGTTTTTAGGAAATCCTGGGAAATTGAGTGAAGAATTTTCTAGAATTCTTTATTCTTTTCTTGCAACTCCTCTTAACTTTAAAGGTACTTCAAAATAAAATAGTATAAAATTTGGGATGTAAATACAGATAATCAAATTGAGACATGTGTACTGTTATGAGCTGAATGTTTGCGCCCCCCTCTCCAATTCATACATTGAAGCTAATCCCCAAGTGATGGTAGTTGGAGCTGAGGTCTTTGGGAAATGATGAGGTCACGACAGAGGAGCTTTCCTGAATGAGATTTTTAAAAAAATAAGTTTCTCCTATAAAAGAGACCCCAGGGGCACCTGGGTGGCTCAGTGGGTTAAAGCCTCTGCCTTTGGCTCAGGTCATGATCTCAGGGTCCTGGGATCGAGCCCCGCATCGGGCTCTCTCCTCAGAGGGGAGCCTGCTTCCTCCTCTCTCTCTGCCTGCCTCTCTGCCTACTTGTGATCTCTCTCTGTCAAATAAATAAATAAATAAAATATTAAAAAAAGAGAGAGAGAGACCCCAGAGAGCCCTCTTGCACCTTCTATCGTGTGAGGACACAGCAAGAAGGCGGCCTTCTATAAGCAGGAGGAGTTTCTCATCAGACACAGGATCTACTAGTGCTTTACGCTTGGACTTCTCAGGCTCCAGAACTCTGAGAAATAAATGTTTGTTGTTTAAGCCACCTGGTCCATGATGTTTCTGTTATACCAGCCCAAACAGAACAAGACATACACATTAAACAAGTAGTTTTTATACGAACTCAGGTTAATATTTAAGCATGCTGAAAATTTGTTAAGAGTCCTAGGAGTGTTTGTTTCTCTCAGGGTTCGTTTCAAAGGGCAGGGGGGCGTATTGGGTTTGGTGTCACTTCCAGTAACATAGTGCAAGGATGAGGGCCCACACATGGCTAGTGTTGCAATAATATAAAAAGCTACTTCAGCCAGCGCAAGTCCTCAGAGACAGCTAAGCATACAGGGTCTAGGGGCCGCAGGGAACTGGAGGAAGAGATCCAGTGTAAATATAACTTCCAAGCTGACCATTGCTCTATTGCTCTCTTGGCAGTTTCTTGCTTTCTGTTGCACCGCGTGAAGGTAGGCACACCTTCTGACCCACAGAGTTTTCTCTTGCCTGATGCTTTGATAACAAATGTTAATTGTATTCAAACAAACAAACACATCTCTGTTTGCATTCTTTGAATGTTGACAGGGTTGCCAAAGGACTTCCATGGGCCCTGGACACTCTTACTTTCATGGGGCTTTCCCATCCTAATCATCTTGATAGTAAAAATTATTTTTGACATAACTTGAAATACTTCAACTTTTTCTTTTGTTTTAGGCAAAATTCAGTAGATTTTTGTGAGCTCCCAGAATTTCATCTTTCTCTTTTGTGAGAAAAAAGCAAGTCTAACTCTAAATCTTCTTTATTTTCATCTTAAAAGAAACTGAAACATTTTTATGGGTCACAAAAATTATTGTGGGGGCTAGGCATTGTGTCTACTATACCTAATGCATATGAATTAGATTTTGGAATTTTTTAGTCTCTTTCTCTAGACCTCTAAGGAAGATAAGATTTGAATTGATGACCTCTGGTTGCTAAACATCAGATCTTGCTCTATAAGAAATATATTTATATGTCTGAATATTAGTTGAATTTTATAGACCCATGTCTCACTATATATATCTATATCCATATATAATTAGAGAGCCATAGTTCATAAAAATTGTCTCTTAATATTGAACCAGATATTGAACCCATGTATTTTTACTCAGGGTTCTGTTAACAAAGGCTCAGAAAACTATCATCTCCTGCTGGCTTTGAAGACCTATGATGCATCCTAGACCCTCCTGAGATCCTGCTTTATAAAGTCCTTTATAAAGTCCTGCTCTATAAAAAATATTATATATATATAAAATATTATATATATACATATATGCATATATGTATATATATTAAAATTTTTTTATTTATTTTCCAGAGAGAGAGAGAGACAGTGCACAAGCAGGGGGAGCAGCGGGAAGAGGGAGAAGCAGGCTCCTTGCTGATCAAGAAGCCTGATGCAGGACTCTATCAGATCTCATGGTCCTCTGAGATCATGACCTGGGCTGAAGGCAGATGCTTAACCAACTAAGCCACCCAGGCATCCCAATAATATTGTATTTTTAAAGATTTTATTTATTTATTTGACAAACAGATCACACAAGTAGGCAGAGCGGCAGGCAGAGCGGGAAGGGGAGAAGCAGGCTCCCTGCCAAGCAGAGAGCCCGATGCGGGACTCGATCCCAGGACACTGGGATCATGACCTGAGCCGAAGGCGGCAGCTTAACCCACTGAGCCACTCAGGTGTCCCAATAGTAAAAATACTATATTTTTAGCCTGTGGTTTCTGAACTTGCTCTTTTTCTTTTATTTGCATTAATTTATATATATGTGTATATATATGTATATATGTGATATCACTGTAAAATAGTTTTATGTTTCTATTAATTTTTTCTGAAGGTGATTTCTTTATTGATGAGATCATAGCTTACCTCCTATAAATAGTGTTATATTATTCCAGAAGATTCTGCAAAATCAAATAGAAGGGAAAAATGTCATATGGAGCTTCCATGTTAATTTTTAAAATTACAAATATTAGTTTTTATATAAAAATGCATTTAAAATAGTCAGTAAGAATCACTTTTTTTTTAAAGATTTTATTTATTTATTAGAGAGAGAGAGAGGGCATGAGAAGGGAGAAGGCCAGAGGGAGAAGCAGGCTCCCGGCAGAGCCGGGAGCCTGATGTGGGACTCAATCCCGGAACTCCAGGATCATGACCTGAGCTGAAGGCAGTGTCTTAACCAACTGAGCCACCCAGGCATCCCGAGAATCACTTTTAAAAAAAAAAAGAAATTGATATCAAGGGCTGGCCAAAAATTAGGTCTTTATTTGTTGCAGACTTTTTCTTAAAATTAAGACATTTTCCATGGTCCTCAAGATCATCACATTGGATTTTAAAGGATATCTTACAGAGCTGCGCCCTTTGATAAAACCTGTCCCTATCTTCTTACTGTTTCCACTGTTTCCATTGGACCAAGTATGAGTGTAACATCTCAATGCTAGTGCATGAGGACACAGTCACCTCCTTTCCATCCCAAATGTATTGAAGAATTAAGAAAGATTCAGAATAATTCATGTTATAAAAATTGAGAAATCATGTTAAATGCTTTTAAAAATACCTGCTATTTTGCTTCTGCAAATGTAGAATGTCTAGGTGCTGGGTATTCATGGTAAACAAAACAGTTAGAAAAAAAAATCTCTGTCCCCATGAAAGGTTACATGCTACAGACATCAGTTTTGTTTTAGCAATTGTGAACCCCTTACTTCTGAATTCTAGAGCGAAGGTTTCATTTTTTCATAGAGGCAAACTCCAAGACACAGTTTGGAGAACAGGCTAACATCCATTCTGCAGAGTTAAAATAATTAGAGAAGGAGAAAGTTCTGAAATAAGAAATAAATTTGAATTGGAGCTAGTGTGATTGCAGCAACCCCAGACGCATGTTGGCTGACCCCCAGCAATCTGACTCCACATAACCTGGGAGTTCCTTTCACCGTGACGACTGGGTCCAACGGCCTTTGGCAATATAAGTGAGGTGCCCATGGCTTCTGGAAAATGCTGAAGAAATCCTGTTGGGATAATTTCAGTTCACTAGGGAACCCCAAAGGACCATGGCAAAGGACTATCTAAAAGCAGAGAAATAATTCATCTCAAAAATCTCATTATTTTAGTGTGAAGCTTATTCTTGAAGAGGCCTCTACCTGGCTCTGCAGTGGAAATGGGTACAGAAGTTTCTAGATAGTTTTGAGGAGGTGAGTTGATTTTTCTCAATAAAATTCTTCATTTCTCATACAACTAATAAGAGGTTTCAGAAGTAAGCCAATCACTTGCTGGAATTGCACTAAGCCTTTTTTCCCCTGCTCCTTAAAAGGTTTCTTTCATGTCTTTGCCTCTTCAGTGATAGAAAAGAATAGCAATAGCAGTTTTGCCTTTTTGATAACTGAAAATGTAGAACAAATCAGTAAATCTAAGAGTATTAATGCCCTGAAAAAAAGAACACAACAGAAAATTCTTTACCCTTTCTTAATCCATTGTTTGTTTTGAATTGATTTTAGGGATGAGAAAAATCAATGATATAAAAAGTATGCGATAATTCCTCCATGATTTTGCCAAGTTTCTTAGTGATCCTGCTAATGAAACTTCAAATAAATGAAGTCAGAGCTCTAGCCATGTTGATGGATCCCCCCACCCCTTTCCCACATCGTCTCTTCTTCACTATTGCATCCCTCACTGTACTTAGTCTTCAGTAGACTTTCTCTGGCCACCAGAGTCCACTAAACCAGCAGAGCAAGGGCTGGAAATACTGGAAAATGAATGCCCCTGAAAGCAGTCTCTAACTAATGACCTGCTAGTGTAGCGTACATACCCCAGCTCCCTCGCCCCTCAGGTGGGATAACCCCGATGGCCATGTTTCACATGGTTCCAGTGAAGTTCCAATTAATTCATAGCAATAACTTGTTTGATAACTAACACTTGACCGAGTGCTTTCTCTTTCCTTCGCTACACTCTCTCTATCCCTCCCATGCTTATAGGGATCACTTTCAAAATAAACTATTTACACTTGAATCTGTCTCTGAGTGACAGCTCTTGGGAAGGCCCTTACTAAAGCAAGAGCTGTTGGTACTCTGTGGGGCTGAAAAGGAACCAGTGTGCTTAGTGTCTTGAATTTCTAAAGCGAGGTAAAAATATGCCACTTCCTATCACACAGAGTTGTGAGGCCACGTAAGATGCTTAAAGCTTTTGCACTACTGGGTATTTACCCTAAAGATACAAACGTAGTGATCCAAAGGGGCACGTGTACCCGAATGTTTATAGCAGCAATGTCCACAATAGCCAAGTTCTGGAAAGAACCTAGATGTCCATCAACAGATGAATGGATAAAGAAGATGTGGTATATATATACGATGGAATACTATGCAGCCATCAAAAGAAATGAAATCTTACCATTTGCGACGACATGGATGGAACTAGAGCGTATTATGCTTAGCGAAATAAGTCAACTGGAGAAAGACAACTATCACATGATCTCCCTGATATGAGGAAGTGGAGATGCAGCGGGGGTGGGAGTTAAGGTGGTAGGAAAAGTAAAAATGAAAGAAGATGGGATCGGGAGGGAGACAAACCAAAAGAGACTCTTAATGTCATAAAACAAACTGAGGGGGGTGGGGGGAAGAGGGGTTGGGAGAGGGTGGTGGGGTTACATTATATGTTTAAATAAAGCTTAAATAAAGTTTAAAAAAATGCTTAAAGCTTTTAAACAGTCGTATGGAAGACTACTTTCCAATGTAATTTAGTTCAAATATAATGTAACATACATATATAGGTAGTGAATAGATTAACCAAATGTTGAATATAACCAAATTATAAAAAAAATTAAGACAACAATATGAGGGTCTGGTAGAATGTTCTTATTTATTTTAGACTCACTGATGTTATGTTACAGAGCTCTGTTGCTGCTGGTCTCATCTTTCCTGGTACTCTGCTCAGCCTGCCTTCAATCTTTACTCAATTACACCTTGAACCATGAGGCTTTTGTGCTAGAGAAGCATCCCTGTTGTGGTTTTATTACAGTTGTACAACAAAATAGCAAGGATTCACTTGAAAATGTACCCATCATCATTGTTGGTTGGACAAAATTATTTATTGTGTACCATAGGTTGTCATTATGTTATTTAAATGAAGTGTTTGGTCAACCCCAGGTTTTATTTATTTAACTTTTAAAAAGATGCTTCTTCATACGCTCCGAGGACGGATTCTTTTCTCTCTACCATTTTGGCAGTTGGGAATTCCACATATTTGCTCCATTCTCTCTTCTTCTTTCCTCCCTTGCTCCCTCCCCCCTGCCTTTCTTCTGCCTTTCCTTTTTTCTTAACATGCAAATGTAAACTTTCCTAGAAAGTTTTTATTTTGCCAATCACATTTTGACTTAGAAAGTTTACAATTTTCTATGGAATTTTTTTTACCTTTTCTACCTTTGTTTTCAAAATACAGAACAGAACCAATTCAGGGAAGATTTATGCATTTTAGTCTCTTAGTTTGGGATTCTTTTTCCTCAAGTCCTCAGTATTAGTGCTTTATGGTTTAGGTACTTGTTCCTGAGGCTGAATTTTGACTACCCATCCACCAGTGGTTGTGCATAGCAAGACTAGACTTCTTGGGCTGTCAGTGGAAGGAGGGAGAAAAATACAACTGATGGATGGAACTAGAGGGTATTATGCTTAGCGAAATAAGTTAATCAGAGAAAGACAATTATCCTATGATCTCCCTGATATGAGGAAGTGGAGATGCAACGGGGATGGGGGCTAAGGGGGTAGGAAAAGGAAAAATGAAACAAGATGGAATTGGGAGGGAGACAAACCAAAAGAGACTCTTAATGTCATAAAACAAACTGAGTGGGGTGGGGGGGGGGAGGGGGGTTGGGAGAGGGGGGTGGGGTTACATTATATGTTTAAATAAAAATTTAAAAAATACAACTGATGGTTTAATCAGTTGGATAAGGAAGTGAAATTTACCAAAATGAAGCAGAGAAAATCCTCTGACTACATGATCTGGTATAAATTTTCCCACTTTTATTGTATGTCTAATTTGTGTCATATAGTTTACATCTTACTAACTATTGACAATGAAATCACAAAGTAGTTGGTATCCTCATCTTATCAATAAGGAAATTGATGCTCAAAGAAGCTTAATAACTTGCTAAAGTTTATCTGAGTAGCAACAGGCTAGAAAAGAAGCCAGGCATATGCTCAAGTGAAAGACAACTTGATTGAATCTAGTCAGCATGTTTAGTCCCAGCTACTTGATGATGATCTTGGACCCATACATGAGTGAATGAATGAACAAGTCAGTGAGCTAAGAGAATAGTCTCTGTTTTAAGAAAGACTAAGATGGAGCTGGTAACTCTGGCTATGTGACTAATAGGGCAGGGAGAAAGAGCATTAGCTAAGAATATTTCTATATATATATTTTTTAAGTCTTGACATATAGTGCCACAGTAGACCAGTGAGAATTCATTATCTCAGTAGAAGATAGAGATAGGGAAAAAAGAAGATAAAGCATACTCTTCTTCTCTCCTGGGCATCATTATAGAAAACCCCCTGAGTAGGATTCAAACAGGTTTTATTTAGGGGAAACCCAAGTACCTGGGAAATGGAAGGACAAATTAGAGGAGAAGCTTTGTGCTAGAGTCAAGGTATATTTTCTGGATAAAAAGGATACTTGATATGTATAAAGGCAGCAAGAAACCATAATGCTGAGTAATGCAAGGCTAATAACCTTAGAGGATTGTTTTGTTAGAAACCAATAGTCTAAGAAATCTATTAAAGAACATTGGCCAGTACAGTTAGTTATTCTACTTATCAGAGCGCCTTTCAGATTGTCATAGTGCAAAAAGTCCTGAAAAAAAAAATGTGGCTGACTGTGGGTTTCCCTACTCTTATTGGTCAACTCAGGCTGACAAATATTTAACTGCCATGCTTTCTCATGACTGGTTCAGCTTTCTTTGAAGCCAGGGTATCATGGTTGGCTGGTGAGATGATAATGCCAGGTTCTAAGGGCTGTTGAAGATAAGGAGAAGACCACTTTTACTTGCTCAGTGAGGCTTTTATGAAATTAAATGATGCTTCTGGTCTTATCTAAGAAATGCCAGTAGGATTCAGTACCAACAAACAAGGTGGTCTGTGGTGAGACTCACCTGGAAGAGCTGAATTAACCTGGCAATGGCTGAGGGCAGAGGCATCCCTTGTCAAAGGCAGTACCAAAAGCAATCACTCTCACAAAAGTAGCCACTTTTCAGGAGTCCAGAGGTCAATTATACAATCTGTGGTGTCCCCGTCCAACGAAGGACAGTTGTGTTACCTTTGCCAGCCTATTCTACTGTGAAATTCAGGTCCCATTTTTTTTTTTCCAGCTATTGGATCCACTGGATCCAACTTTCTGGTTCCAGGGAAATGCTCTGAGCTCACCAATGTCTCTCATTTTATAGCTTTATTAAGGTATAATTTCCTTACAAGAACTTTGTGTATTTAAAATTTACAATCTGATGAACTTTGATATATGTATACATCTCTGAAACCATCGTCAGAGTCAAGATAATGAATATATATATATCCATTACCCTCAAGAGTTTCCTCCTGCCCCCTTGTAATTCCTTCCTCCAGCCCTGCTGCTCAGTAAAGTGCTGGTCTGTTCCCCAGAAAAATGCTGGTTTGCACAGAGGCTCCCACAGAGAATGGTCCTAGAGATCAAGGTGCATCCTTAGGCTTTGTCTGATCTACCTTGGAATTCATGCCACATTTCTTGTGCCACATCCTAGTTGTTAAGCAAGTCACTAATATCAACTCAGAATCAAGAGGATGGGGATTAGATTTCTCTTCTCAATAGAAGGAGTAGCAAAATTTTCCCACCATCTTTAAATTACCACACTGAAATTGAAATGATTATAATAGCCCAAACTCCCCGGTTTAGAGATACAGAGACCAAAGCATGGAGTTTTGATGTGACTTCAGTTTTGAATAAATATAATTTACTCCAAAACTCCAAATATCATGCTCAAGACTTCAGGAAAGATTCAAGTAAATAATTTTGGTACCTGCCACGTTGCTTTTGGCCTCTCTCTAATTAAAAACAAAAACAAACAAACAAACAAAAACCTTCAGCAGGCTGCTTAGAGCATCCCAGGACAAAGCCTTCCAGTTCCTATTTCTTTCTCATGAGGGCTAGAAAAAGAAACACTCCAATCTTCAATTTGTATGGGGAATTCTCACAGATGCCACAGAAAAGGATGTGATCATTGCAAACACTCTGCAGTATATGTTGTCTGCCATGTTTTTCACTATCGCATTTTCATATGGCAAACCTTCCAAGGTATGACCAAGAAATGAGAGCAGCACGTCAAAACATCTGAAGAGGATTTAGATCATTAAAGTGTTGTCACAGATTGGCTTCTCAAGAAGCAGAAGCTGATGAAAAGGGTCTAGGGGTGCCTGGGTAGCCGAGTGGGTTAAAGCCTCTGCCTTCGGCTCAGGTCATGATCCCAGGGTCCTGGGATCGAGCCCCGCATCGGGCTCTCTGCTCAGCGGGGAGCCTGCTTCCCTTCCTCTCTCTCTGCCTGCCTCTCTGCCTACTTGTGATCTCTGTCTGTCAAATAAGTAAATAAAAATCTTAAAAAAAAGAAAAAAGAAAAGAGTCTAGAGATCTGGTGTACAACAATATGCATATAGTTAACACTATTGTGCTGTCCACTTAGACATGATTAAGGTAATAGATTTTATGTGTTTTTTGACCACACACATACACACACACACTCACACACATACACAAATAGGAAGCAGACTGTGAAATGATTTTGAATTTAAAGACATTTTGGGGATCAAAACCTACGAAAAGAAGGGGGGAGGGAAGAGGATTGGGGTGAAGAGAATAATTGCATTACGATGCAGACCCTATTTAAGACTTAGACAACCCAGCCTGGTAAGCCCCTGAGCAAATACTGTCCTCCCACCTAGAGCTGAAATGACCCACCTTTATACCCTCCTTGAGCCACTGGAGGCCGTGTTCCCCAGGGAGGGTCTGACTTTGGTCAAGGCAAGTGTCTGCAGCTCAAACAGCAAGTTCTTCCTTGAAGGGACATCTGGGCAGGGGAACTCCATGTCTGCTGCTATCGTTGGAGACAGGAAATACAGATAATGACAAGGGGAAAGTAATGACTTTACTTTTGAAGATATCAAAATCCCTGAAGGTATTTCTATAGAAATATAGAAACAGAGCACATGATTCACTAATAATTTCAGCACACTGAAAATAGAATCCAAGGGTATTTAGTATTCATTTTAGCCACAAAATATCTGTGTTTTCCTTTCACACACACACATGCACACACTCATATATACACACCCTCTTGTAACATAACATAGATAAAGGTAAAAAATAAGATCATAGGGTTACGAGTATAGGGGATGTAATATATTTATGCTTTTAAATTTCTATACTATTGAGTTTATTCATATTATTAGTTCTTATGGTTCTTTGATCATTTTTAATGTTTTCCTAATCATTTGTATTTTTATAAAAACAGAGTCTCTAATCCAAAATACACTAATAAGATGCAATTTGAGGGACACATGTGTGGCTCAGTCAGTTAAGTGTCTGCTTTCAGCTCAGGTCATGATCTCAGGCTTCTGGAATCAACCCCAAGTTGGGCTCCCTGCTCAATGGGGAGTCTGTTTCTCCCTCTCTTCCTGCTTGGGCTCTCTCTCTTTCTGTGTCAAATAAATAAATAAAATATTTTTTAAAAGATGCAATTTGAAGCTTTAAAATGTTACAAAAAGGTAAATATGTTGATTTACTTCTTAATATTTTCATGTAATTTTGCACTTTCATATACAGTGACATTTCTTTCCACATTTTCAAGCAGAATATTTTGAGTCTTCCTAAGATCCCACTTGCTCTCTTCATGAACTTAAATGAGTTACTTATTTCTTCTAAGTCTCAGTTGCCTCATCTGTAAAATGGCGATATGATGGTACTTACTGGGATCTCTCTGAGCATTAAATGATATAATATGAGCAGACGGCTTATGGCAGTGGCTGGCACGCAGGTCAGTAATGTAACTGAGTATATGGTAATAATAGTAACATCGCCTCATGAGCAGAAATCAGCTATTGCCACAGGATACCCTTTTGCAGAAGGTATTTGTTGAAAATGAACAGTTTAGAAATGGAAACCAAAATTCTAATCGTAGTGTTCAGTTTCCAGGACTTTTCTTCATCCGTCACCAGGTGGCCCCACATCCATAGCCTTCATGGCTCTGCACTCATGGAAAATGAATCAAACAACAGGATTCGGCAGCAAAAATCCATGGTGATAATAATCCAAAGTGCAGAGGGTCCATTCACTAATCAGTGTGCTTTTGGCTAGAAGAGAGAAAAGCAAGCTTCATATGTTAGTAATGGGCAAGAAAGATATTTTTCTTCAAGACTAGTCTGAATAAAAGAGGTAAATAAATCATCCTATTGATGAACTTTTCAAATAGTATCTGGCCTAGCATGCTAGGCTGAGAAAGATCTCTAATCTTTACTTTTTCTCTCTCTTATAAATTGGTTAGTCAACAATTAATAATTTCTTGGCTTTACCTGAGTACTTACAAAACAGTTTCAGAGCCCTTTCCTCCTCTTCTTCTACCTGATACACAGAGCAAAACTACAGACTATACGTTCTCAAAGATCCTGTCAGGAAAGATCCTGTCAGATTAAAGGTTTTGTCATATTATGACTAATTCATTATTTCTTCCTCTTACCTCAGAATCCTTGAAGTCTTCAGATGGAGCCTCAAAAATTTCCTTTCAGACAGGGAAAAATTCATTCCAGGCTATGGAATGCAAAGCTAGAAGAAACTCTTGGTGATTGATTGCAATTGATACATAGCATTTGAATAAATGGCAAAAAAATTAATATGGTGGAACAGAGCATGTAAGAACCACCATATTGTAGTATTAGCAGTGAAGAGTCTGAGAGCTAGAGTCAGAAGTTTGGTATTCTAGTTTAACGTAATAGCAGTGTAGCTTGGATAAGTCACTTCCAGATAATCATACTTCCTTAGTGAAGGAAGGTTTTTGTGAGAATTCAATGAGATCATATGTAAAGTGCTGAACATTTTGCCTGGAATATGTGGTAAGGACATAATAGTGACTTTCATTAACATCACTGCTTTTACTCACAATATCACGGGATGACGACAATAATTAATTTCATCTTCAATGGAAAGATCTAAACATATCCGTGCTGATTTTTCTCAACTGATTCTGAACTGAGCCTCAAAAACCAGCCCTAAAAGGAGCAATATCTTTCTTGTTTGTTTTTGCAGAGGGAAAAGTGGTCAGAAGGGAGGACAGCCCAACATAGTTTGAAAGAGTGCAGCCTAGAACTCAACTGGATGGTCTAAGTATATGTATATTTTTCTCTTGTTTATTTATTTGTTTATTTATTTAATTTTGTTCTGTTTTGTTTTTTATTTTTAGCTTATTGATCTGAGTATACATTTTGGTTAAAATAGAGCAAATTATATTTTGAGTGAATTCACAGACTTTTCAAAGTAAATGAGAGAGACTTGATGTGATTGTGTCCACTCTATTACATATTTGATTTTTAATCTCAGGAACAGATGCAGAAATAAAACAGAATTGTATAACTTACTCTAGAAAGTCTTTCCTGCAAATGTCCTATAAATAAGAAGGTAGACAGTCTAATTGTAGTGTGAATACATCACAATTCATAATCAAATGTGACTCATCTTATGTCCAAATTTCCAGCTTAATGTTTTATATGAATTGCTAATATTCAATTGTCAGTTAATTTGTGGCAAGGACTTTTGCAGCTAGCCATCAGGACAGCAGTAACACTAAACAGAGGGCATATTTTGATATTCTTCCCACATTTTAGAGAAGGCTGTTCAGTGTTTATTTTCTAAGATAAATATATTATTGATGTAGTCACTTTCATCAAGTAGTTATATGTCTAAAACATTTCAAGATGGATTCAAATGCAATGTCTATTATACATGATGTTTTGAAACTTACCAAAAACGAAACTGCACTTTTTAAAAAAGATTTTATTTGTTTATTAATGAGAGAGAGAGAGAACACAAGTGGGAGAGCAGCAGGCAGAGGGAGAAGCAAGCTCCCCGCTGAGCAGGTAGCCCAATGTGACCTTGGGATCTCAGGACCTTGGGATCATGATTTTAGCCAAAGGCAGAGGTTTAACTAACTGAGCCACCCAGGCATCCCCTAAATTACACTTTTAAAAACTAAAAATTGGAACAAAGATTAGCATAAATCACTTATATACATACATGCAGGGTTAATAATATATATATATATATATGTGCCACTTACCACATTGCAGATTTTTTAATATATTTTTATTTCACATAATTTTAAAGACAATCTAATGAGGATTATTATCCCCATTTAACATATGAGAAAACCAAAGACTTAACATACTAGATCACTAGTTTTCAAAATAGTGACTATGTTCTATTTCATTATGTAATAATCGGTACACGCAAAACAAGACCATTTACCAAAGATATGAACCTTAAAGCACAATAAAAAGCATAATCAAAACAGACTTTCATGATTACACCTCATGAGCATTGGATCTAGAGCTTTATCACTACTAGCAAATATATCTACGTTCCTCCACTCTTCTGTTTCTCTATTTCCAGAGTAAATTACAATCCTAAACTTTGCTTTTTTCTTGTAGTTACAAGTGGAGCTATTTTCCAAAGCCCAGTCTAGACATTAATTTATTTGTAAAATGGTTTTAGTTTGCATAAAGTTGCATTAATGTTTTGTCAGTCATTGACTCATGTAAACACGGTAAGCATAATTCTCGGATTTTGTACTTCCTGCTCAGAAATCATCATTTGGTTTTGTGGTTTTCATTTCATATTTATGCATGATTTCTTTTTTTAAAAAATTTTATTTATTTATTTGACAGACAGAGATCACACAAGCAGGCAAAGAGGGGAGGGGAGAAGCAGGCTCCCTGCCGAGCAGAGAGCCTGATGCGGGACTGGATCCCAGGACCCTGGGATCATGACTGGAGCCGAAGGCAGCGGCTTAACCCACTGAGCCACCCAGGCGTCCCATATGCATGATTTCTTGACAACCATTTACTTTGTACTGATTCAATGAGGAAAATTCAATTTAGCACTGCACTTTAAAATAGTTTTCTTGAAACTCCAAAATTTGAGATTGGACAGAAGTAACATCAAGTACGCTTTCTCATAATTTTTTAACTGGTTTATTGTGTTGTCAATGGGAATATTGAAAAGACAATACACTACACAAACAAATCCTACTGCTTCTATCTCAGAACAAGCAGATTGCGAAAAACTCTTTAGCTTTACTTCAGTTACTCTTGTTATATACCAGCAGCTTGCCAGGCACTGGCCACAGGATTTCTGCAGAGTGAAGCATTCCCTATTTTTTTAATCTGAATTGCTGACAGAATGGATAAGATGGCCCTTCCTTCCTTTTCCTGATCAAATATTTGTTAAACACCCAAAAAGTGCTAGAAACTATACCCAAATCTGGGGCTTCAAATGTGCAAGGGTGTATGATCCAAGATGCCAGGAAACCATGCAATATCAAGAGGACACAAATGAATGTGCTTATTTTTTAATTAATTTAATAAAACATTTGCAACAACAAATGGAATCCAGAATGTAATGGAGTCTTAAGGGGTTTATGCAGGTGCTGTGGGTATCTGAAATTCAGAATGATGACGCATGTGATGGGCAGCTGCTGCCTTGAGGAGATGTCAGTGGAAGGGTGAATGTTGGGCATCTCCCCTCCCATGTCATCCTTTATGGCCAACAGGATCCACACACTGAATTACACAGATGCATGGCACTTTGATGAAGGCCTGAGAGCAGCTGAAGAAACAGTATGGAGGGAGCCTGGAGTAACTGTTTACATGAGAAGGTAAGGAAGTGCTTAAAAATGGAGAGGGATTTGTAGAAAGGACCAAGTAGCTAGCTGGAGGAAGTTGTCCTCCTGGGGAAGGGAAGATGTGAACAAGGATCTCAAGGAAGTGAGGGATTAAGCAAGCAGATATCTGGTGGAAGAGATTCCAGGCAGAATAAATAGTCGCAAAACGCAGAATAAATAATCACAAGACAGAAGTCGTGGCTTTATGTTTAAGGAAGAGTAAGGAGCCCTGCGTGGCTGGAGTGGGTGAGCAAGGGGGGAAAATGGTAAAAAAATGTGGTCAGAGAAAGAACAAAGGACACCATGTGCAAAACCTCCTGACTCACTTCCAGAGACTTGGGTGTTAACTCTGAGAGAGGGGAGCTAATGGTGGATTTAAACAGAGGAGAGTCCTGGTCTGGTATATTCTGAAAGGACCTCACTGGAAGGGCATCAAGAGTAGACATGGGTGAGCTTAAGGATATCAGGGAAGAGGTCATTGCGGTCATGCAGGCAGCTGAAGATGGTGGCGCAGCCCAGAGAGTAACAGTGCGCGTGATTAAACTTTGAAAGTGAACCAAGATATCCTGCTGTATTGGATATGGAATGTGGGAGGAAAAAAGAACAGCCGAGGATAACTTCCAAGTTGGCTTTTAATAATATTCCAGGTGACAGATATATGGATAGGGACAAGGCAGCTAGAGTGATTGGCATGGATCCAAAAGCGATTGAGGTGCAAAATTTATAAGAACTGGTGGTTAAATCATCCTTTTAACTTCAAAGGTATGTACTCCTCATAGTAAGAAATTTTTTTTTAAATCTTTTACTTTTTATCAAAAGCCTCTTTGTAATTAATCCCATCCTTCGGATAACTCTGTACTAGCTCTCTCATTTCTCTCGCTCTGAACCATTAATTTCTTCCGTGCATTTCTTAACATATTGCATGATAATTATAAAAGATAAATATTTGGGGATATAAATCCCAATTTTTTAATATATTGGTAATTAAAAATGAGGTGGAAAACAGACTCAAACATTCATGTGTGTGAGAGGGTATAGAAACGTATACTTCTCTTACAATTTTTTAAGAGGGACCCCTTTCTTTTTCAGTTGGGGACCTCACATGACTGGGAAAACTGGGATGAATCAATAGGGAGAAATTTTGTCACCTTTGTACTAACCTGGACGTATTATTGTGAATTCACCAGGCAAAACTGCAGTCACAATTGTTAAACAATTTTTCTTTTTCTTAAAAAGAATCTGCAGAACTAAAAGCCATCTCTAAAGGGAAAATACGTATTTCATTGCAGACTGCCTCCTAACAACACACAAACACGACTCTCCCTCACCCCCCGCCCCCCACTCATGCTAAAAGTGAAGTTATAGCAAAAAACGAGTTTTGCAGTCCCATGCAACACTTTCTTCCCACACTCCTCCTCTTCCTCCCAACTTATGTTTTCATACCCAGAGCCTTAGTGTGGAAAGGGTTTATGTGTCTCTTTATGAGTGCTCCTTGGCGCCATTCTTCTCCTTAGGGACTGTCCTGTAGATTCATGCATTGTTTTATCCAAAGCAGTGGTATTAGAAGGCAACATAGTATTGACTTGCTCAGAATGAGGTTCACAAAGACGCATGACGAACTTGTATATCATTCAGTACTTTCAGTGATTTTGTTTTTCTCACTTACAGTTTAATTTTCCTGTATCAGAATTCAATTATTAAATAAAAGTATGAAAGGTCATTCTTTCTTCTTTTGTAGTTGAAGTGTATTTCCAACTGCATCAAAATAAAAGTGTCTAATAGAAGTACTTTCGATTACAAACACAAGGAAGTATAGCAGAATTAGGCACATCCCTGATTTCAGTATCCAGGAGGCTCCCAGGTCTATTAACTCCGCTCCTTTTAGTCTGGAGTACAGCTAAGTGCTGGGTGGCTCATTTACAGATGGAAAGACTTGCCTGGAGAGGGTGGGAGGTTTCTCAAAATATTGAATAGGATCACAAAAAGGGATCAAGGGCGTCTGACTCAGTCCAGGGTTTTCTAAAGGCAGACCACACTTAGATGTTTAAATCTGTAGCCAAATCCTCCAAACAAAACCAACCGCAGGGACTGTGAGGAAGTCAGACCCTTCGGGAAAAATGTATAAATGCTGTAAACTCTTGAGCAAGTGTTAAACAGATCCCAGAATTCCGGGGCTATGCTAACTCTGTGTACCGTAACAGAACTAAAGCAAATGGGGGGCAGAGCATCAGGGGTTACACTACCACCATCCTGAGATTAAACGAAGATGAGTGTTTGGGGCTAACTTGCTATTTCCAAAAAGAGAAGACAACACAGGAACAGAAAAATGCAAAACCAAAGACCTTTAAAGTGAGAAACTAAATAACAGATAACTGGTTTTATCATCTGTAGAATACTTAGAAAGACGCGTATTTCTATAGACAAATAAATTTTTCACATACTCCCTCTTTGAAAGAATTGTTGTAATTTTCACTCTCCTAAAATCAGAACCCAGGACAACACCTTGGATGCTGGCAGCTCATCTGTGAACTGCCGATCCAGGACACCAGAGTGAGCCATCAGAGTTCAGTTAGCCTCATGAGTTCCAGAAGGACAAAATCTGCAAGTGGGAAGCTGGGCCTGGTGGTGAGAGAGGTCAGAACTCCTCCTCCTCCCTATTTCCCCTATCCATGTATGTGTTTGCCAGGTCCTGAAGGCCAGTGCCCCAACCTTTGAGTGTCATCCCTGAGCTGGCACATTCCAGCTAGAAAATAATGTTAGTACATACCAAAATCTGTTTACAGTATCACAGAGGAGAATCACAGGGCCAGGGTCAGAGCAAAATCTAGAAATCTATCTATTCCACTCATTTATCTTCCGAAAGCCCTCCTAATATTCCCTTCCCCTGAATCTCTTCTCTCTTTCCATCCCAACCTTATTAAAAAGCCTTTAGAACTGGCTCACTTAGCCTTCTTCTCAATTCTTTGATCCTTCCCGTTTTTAGCTTTTGAGGTTCAGTGGGCTTTCCTTGGATAAGTTCTTTCTAATGAACGGTTCTTCCTAATGAAAATAAACCTAGGGTTTTATCTCCTTCTAAGCCTCCCAAGTAGTTCTCCCTCCGACCAACAGGACAAAAATCCTGGAACATGCTAGCTCCACCCTTAGATGAAAGAGGAAGAAACACAAAGAGTACTTATTCCTATATATGCCTGTTCTTATCGTATGTATTTCTATTGAACGAAATCTCAAGTACACAATGGATTCTTATATTATTCTTATGTGTACATAACTGTGGATGCTGAGTAGACAAATGGCCTTAACATGCAGAGCGATATCTTATGTTGTGAGCTGGTCTCAGCCTATCAGTAACGGGTGCTGGGGCTGGACCAGCTCTGTGGTTCTTAGTATGATTGCAAGATGTCTCAGTAACAATCATCAAGAAACTTTGGAAAAAAATAAAAAGCTTTATTACTTATAAGTCCTGGACACTCTGGTGTACTTGGGGTCACACAACATACTGCTAGTCCCTTGGGAGATAATCTGGCAGATAAGGTGACTCAATTATATCTTAACAGATATAATTGATTCCAATCCAATAAATGAAATTTTGTCTCTAGCATTTATAATGTAAATCATATTATTCATAATTTTTGATACATGTATACATAATACATTTATCATATAAATCCTACTATACATGATAGCTTTTACATAACCTTTAGGTAGATGGCAAAAATTTGGCAAACATTTGTCAAGAATGATGTATTATATCATCGCACACACACACACACACACACGGAGGACATGGGCCTGGAATTTTTATTGAGGTCAAGGGTAAGAGCCTAGGGGTTTGTAGGCTCACTCTGTATTGGTAAATTTAAAACATAAGACCAGGAATTTAAAGCACAAGAAGAGAAAAAACAAGCAGCCCAAATGGTCAGTTAATGAAATCAACCAAGATACCTAAAACAGGGAGCCTTGGGGCGCCTGGGTGGCGCAGTTGGTTAAGCGATCCACTCCTGATTTCAGCTCAGGTCATGATATCAGGGTCCTGAGACAGAGCCCCGCTCCAGGCTCCTTGTTGGGTGTGGAGGCTGCTTAACATTCTCTCTCTCCCTCTGCCTTGCTCCTGACCCTGCACTCTCTCTCCTTTTCTAAAATAAACAAAATACAATAAAACAAAGGCCTCAAAGGGAGCTGCCCTGTTCTTTATCCAGTTCTGCAACTGGCAGTGTGTTTACTGGAAACAGCCGTCCTTGAAGAGGATGCCTCATTGAAGTGGGTGCTGGGCCATCGAAGCTTAAGTCAGACACTCGAATTACAAAAAAGAAAAACCACCTGCCAGGACTTACATCACATCCTACGATTTCTGTTCTGTGTGTAACTCCTAATTTAGAAACAATCTCAGAAAAGGAAAGAACCAAATGTCAAGCGCAGTTGTGTGTCCACCACCCAGGTCAGATAGGATTAAAAATAAGAATTGAGATGAACTTCAGAAAAATAGAGATCCATTCCTCATTTCTTGTATACCCACGGTTATTAACTGAAGTTTTTACCCATTTCACTACAAGTTGTGTTACTGAATTGGGATTTTAATTGAAAATGTAGCTAGTGTTAAATGATGCGCATCCCCTCCAACGCTACCCACCTTGTCTAGTGCTCCGGAGCCCCCGGGTCTTGCCGTTCTCTGCCTGTGTGGAGAGGTGTGCACGCCTCAGGTAACGCATGGAGGGTGGAAGCTCTGCAAGCCCCAGCAGTTTTGTGGGAGTTCTTCTTTGAGGAAATTCTATTTTCTTTGATCTTATATTACCTAATTTCATCTGACCATGGAGCCAAGTGAACTCTGTCTTTACAAAATCCATGCTGACCTCCCAGAAGTCTCGACAGGTGATACACTTACCTCCAGGCTGGGTTGAGACTGCGCATTAAAACTCCCAGGAAGCCATAGGTCACCCTGGGCTTTAGGAAGCTCAAGTTTATCCATCAAGTACCTGATGGATATTTTCCGAAAGGGGTCTTTGCAGAATATATGACTTCTCTTTTCGCATCTGTCTGGCTGAGACCCTACACTATTTTTTTATTCATTGTGTAGATAGAGGCATCTCCCCTTCCAGAGTAGGTCATTAACGTACCTCTGCCTTACCTCTCAGTCTTTTATTCACTGGTAGTTGGGTATGTATCTTTATTTTATCTATTTCTTAAACATTTTTTAAATTATTTATTTATTTATTTATTTATTTGAGAGAGAGAGCTGGAAAGAGGGCGGGGGGAGGGGTAGAGAAAGAGAGGGAGAAGCAGACTTCCCACCCAAAGCGGGACTCAATTCTAGGACCCTGGGATCATGCACTGAGCCGAAGGCCAGTGTTTAATCAAGTGAGCCACCCAGGCGCCCTATTTATTTGCTTTTTAAGTAGGTTTCATGCCCAGTGTGTGCCCAATGTGAGGCTTGAAACCACAACCCTCAGATCAAGACCTGAACTGAGATCAAGTGTCAGATGCTTAACCAACTAAGCCACCCAGGTGCCCCTGGATACGTATCTTTAGACTGCCAGGAAACTGGTGTTTATATTCAAGACAGCTGTCTTTATTTATATATTTATGTCCTTACCAGTCAGCTTGACTTGTCTAGAACCATGTCCTATACATCACAGTTCTTTGCTAAGATGTGCAGGACTTTCTACATCCCATTATCTGTGACCATTCACTTTAGAATGTGAAATTGGTGGCCTATAGTGAATAATACTCCTACCTATATGGCATCTACCTCTGAAGTTCTCAGGAGAGTGATGCATTAATTATGGAGCATTCTAATACGAAATGTGTAATGTATTTTATAGAGCCTCGTTCTCCCTGCCCTCAATCTTTCTGTTATAGTACCGGAATCAACATTTGACCAACGTTTGTTTCAAAGTTATGTAAGATCCATAAAACAGTAGCAAAAAGAAAGTGATATAAACATTAACAGTGCTTAGAAACAATAATCAAAACCATTCTCTAAAACAAGGATTGCATGTTTCTCCCAAAGGAGATGTTTCCTGGCAGCCCTTAGCATGGTAGCTGCGTCTTTAAACGAGGGTCATTTTGTATCACCAAAGAACAAAAGTCTAAAGGAAATTAAAGGCTTTTCTAGCTACTTTATGTCCCTGTTAGAATATAAAAACACATACCTGAACAACCTGAGCATTTCCATAAACCAGTAAAATGATGACTCAGAAAGTTAAATATCCAAGCCACAAGCCACTTACATATGAATGTTTTAAAATTATGTAAAAGTCTTATTTTTTAAATATTCATATAATTAGAAAAGAAATAAATTGTGCAAAAGCCTTAACCACTCACTCTTCCCTGAAATATCTCAAGGAAATTTACTCATTTCAAGAAATACTGTGCTGAAGGACATTGTAGAGCTCCAACAGATCTAGTATGATGACAGTAAACATTCTTTGCCATTTGCTTCCTTTGATGTCCTAATGCAGAGGAGAATTTCAGATCAGGACTTTTTGCTAGTACACATTCTAACACATTGCTTGCCGTTCCGTGATGGGCTCATCCCAACGTCTTTGACCTCAGCCATATTTGTGGTCACTTAACCAAATTCCTCAGATTGTGGCCTGGTCCCTGGTTATTTCTTTCATCTAAAGGTTGGTTCAAATTTCTACACATTTGAGTTGATTAATTGTGTGGACATAGGCATTGAGCAAAACCAGATAAATGGACTGAACCACGTTGCTGTTGATTTGGTCGGCTCATGGAAATAGCAGACAGTGCCCAAGACACAATGGGCAGCAGAGAGCCAGAGTAGCAGTATAATCCCTGACACCCAGTATATAATCTCTATGAATTGTTGTTTAATGCCAGCTGATGAATGATCTTGATCATTAATATAAAACTTTGATCTCAAAATATATATTGTAGGTGAAGAAGACACAACTTGTCTGTTCCCTTGTAGCCACTGAAATCTTAAATGAATTGAATTACTGCACTGAGTGTAGAACTAAGTTCCCTCCTTGGAGGCAGAGTGGTTCTCTTTAAAACATATTTATTGTATAATTTCCATAAACCAAGCAAACGTGGGAATACAGATATCTGTCATTAAAGAGAGAGTTCACTCTAGAGTGAGAGAGAAGTTTTATAATATAGATATTAACAGAGTTGCAAGGAGCTCTAGAGTATCTCCAAACTACATTTTATACTCAGTAGCCTCCATATATATAAAACAGAGAGAAATAATATTGTACAAATTAATATTGGATAGATTAATAATACTACCCAAGTCTTAAGGCTGTTGTGAGGATTAAACACATTATTGTAGATAAAATGCTCAAACTAGTGCTTGACACATATAACTCTCTGAAATAACTTTATAATCCCAATATATAGGTGGGAAATTTAGCCTTCAGAAACTCAGTAATTTGCTTGATTCAGCTAATAAATCCAGAGCTAAAATTTGATCTATACTTCTAAACCACACCATGGACGAAGATCATTAATGGAGAACTGGGATTACTGCTCAAGTCCAGCAGTTTTACTGTCTGGAGGGCTGGCTCTTTCCATCTAACCTTTGCTCTCTTTATGTTGAGATAGAGATCTACTATAACTTGCAGGTACTGGAAAAATATACAAAGTGAATTCAAAGAATTGTTCTAATATTTTCTCCCTTTCTACAGCAGGCCTGTAGAGAAGATGGAGTTTGTGGCCCTCATGGAATGAAGAAAAAGTATTTGAGCATTAGACCTCCCATTTTTAATGGTTTATAGAAAAACCTCTATTTCTAGAAGAAAAACATCTATCATGTCCCGTTCATTCCAAAGCACTGAGCAGTCAGGAGAGAACCAAACAAATGTGATCCATGAGGAACAGGGATGAATGAGGTTGCAGGGGAGAAGCACATTCTGCTGGGGCAGAGCCTACCCTCGCTGCCCTGAGGACTCTATCCTGTGTCAGCCTCCTTCCTAGGTCTTTCTTCAGCAAACTAAGCATGATTAAAATGGGCTTTTAACGATAATCAATTGCCTTTTTATGTGATCAGCTGTGTTTATTTTTATTGTTTTAAAACTTGAATATGTATGCTTGAGTAGGTGTGTACACACACACACACACACACACACACACAAGCACGTGTATTTTTTATTTTTAAGGTGTAATGAATGGCTAAAATGTACTGAACAGTTAACTATTTGCTAGGACTGTTCATGCAGTACATTATTTCATTTAATTAATTTCATTTAATAATTTATATTATTTCATTAATCTTTAAAGCAGCTCTATGAGGTAGGTATTATTCTTATCCCATTTTCACAGATGAGGAAACTGAGGCTCCAAGAGTTTTCAGTAAAATGCCCAAGATCACAAAGCTAGTAGAGTATATGAGGTTGCAGAGCTAGTAAAAATGAGAAGTCAGACAGCTAAATGCAGATCTTGAGTTTTTATGCATTGTGTCAGACTGCTTCCCTTGTTCTTTAGAAAGTTTTGAGAATAATTAAGAAATAAATGTCACTTATAATTACATTGTTAAGAGCTAATTATTGTCCATATTTTCATGTTTTTGTGTACATACAGAATATTACACCAGTGCAAAGTTTTCATTTTTTTCATTGGTTGTATCATAGTGCACAATTTAAAATATTTTAAATTGTTTGAATATTACGACTTCAGTTTCTATAGTATATATTATTTATTTAATTATTTCCCTGTTTTTAAGAATTCACATAGCTCTCATTTTTAACCATAAAAGCATTTCATTGATATGTGTTTAATGTTTTTTGTTCAATTATTTACGATTGTCTTTTGGAACATATTCCTAGAAGTGTAATTCCCATGTCAAAGACATGATTTTGTTTTAAAGCTCCGGAGTCCATTGAGTGAAAATGTATTTAGGACTTCTCACGAAAGTTTCTATTCTCTCTACCTGTTGACCCCTTATTTACTTCTCTATAATGGCTCTTACCCCCCGAAGAATTCCAAATTTCTTGTCATTTAGAGGACAAGGTCTTTTCCAAATGGGAGCCAGCTATTCACTTCAACAGATATTAGTTTAACAAGTTTAAGTAGTGTTTGCAACTCTTACACTGTGTTTTCTCCCAAGTTAACCATTTCACTCCTTAAATACAGGCTTTGGAGTCTTTAGTGCTTTCCAGAAAGTTCTGGAGAGTTCTGTTTGTGGTGCCACTTACTCTAGAATGTCCAGGTCTTCTTAGAGTCTTTCCAGTCTCTCTCTTCCATGCTTTTATATTCTCTTTGCCTCACCATATTATTCAAATTCTACTTCCTCATTTCAACTAGATCTATTGCTTTCCTAGTTTTGGCAGTAGCTGGAAGCTTTCTGTACTTTATGTGCTTTTTTTGAGCCACCAGATCTTGCATTTGAGGACAGCTGCACATCCTCCCAAGTCCCCTGACTTCCTTTGGGTGCTGGGCTCTGTGGCCAGGCTTTTACTTGGGATTGTGTAACATATCATCTCTAGGTAGGAGGGAAAGGGATAATCTTCCAACCTGCAAAATGTCTCTCAGGCATGACCTAGGAAGAATTGAAAACCCTGGACGTAAGTAGAACTATAACTATTCTCAACACTGTAAGTCAACACTTAGCAAATTCACTATGAAGAATAAGTTCCACTTTTCATTTGTGCACTTGGAGCTAAATCCACATTGCAAACAAAAGATAGGTTAACACAAGTTAGTTGGTAAACAAATCTCATCTTTTTAATGAAAGGATCGAGAAGTGCTCTGTGAGTTGCAAAGATGAAAATGGGAGCCTGCAGAAGACCAGGAAAGACGAACTCTATCATCGATGGCAGCTCTCTATTTCAAAGAGCACTGGTATTGGCCTTATAGAAATAGAGACCAGGCAAGTAGAGTCCCATGTATTTAGCTGAGGACTAGGAGGTAGAAATCAGAAAATTTGGGGTCCAGTCCCAGCCACAACAATGACTTCACATATTTGGACAAGTCATTTTGACTTTTGTTTCTCAACAGGAAGTGCTAATACGAGGGATGACATTACAATACCAAGTGTGAACTGTGAGGAGAATTATGAAACAATCCATCTAATCAATTCTTCATCTCGAGAGGAAGCAGGACTAGACAGAAGTCGCCGCTCAACTTGCAACTCATGCCATCTTCTAAGTGTGTGTGCTGCAGCTTTCATATTTACAAGGTTTTTGAAATAATAAAATAATACTTACTAGAATATGACATTGAAACCATCCTAAAATGTTGGCCAAGTGGTAGAGGCAGTGATGGAAATCAAAGCCTTGTGAAAATAAGACCTGGTGACTTTGCATCTCTTAGATTTTTTTCATTTCCCAAAAGAAGAAAAGTACAGGCTCATTCTGTCAACTACGTGTTGATGGGTTTTTAGAAATCTGGACAAAAGAGAGCCCATCTTTTTCAAAATACTTTTTAACACTTATTTCTCATGGTTAATGAATTTCTTAGCAAAGAAAGTATCTTAGCTACACGAGGGTTCAGGGAACACAGCAGAGAGGTGATGGAGTATTTTAGGGACAGATAGCCAAGGGCATGGAAGACTTAAAAATCACTGAAACAAATATGGCTTGATTGTCTAGGACCAAACACTCAATCTTAGATAAGACAAACTAGACCCAGGGCGCCTGGGTGGCTCAGTCAGTTAAGTGTCTGCCTTTGGCTAAGATCATGATCCCAGGGTCCTGGGATCTAGCCAGGCTCCCTGCTCAGTGGAGAGCCTGCTTCTCCCTCTCCTAGATTATGTTCTAAAAATTTTGAACAAAGTTGTTTTGCTAGTATTTGAAATGTTTTTCCTCTAGAAATGATGTCCTGAATGGTGGGTTTATACCTCATAGAATAACCACTGTCCCAGCACACTCCCAATACACACACACACTGGCTCACACTCACGCAAATCCACACTCTTTCAAATATGAGACAACATGGCACAGCACAGGCTTTGATTAGTGGACCATGGTTATAACCTACCAGGAATTATTATGGGAGGAATTAGTGACCTTAGAAAAACTGCTTAATTTCTATTATGTTTGTTTTATTCATTTGAAAATAAAAACAGGGGCACCTGGGTGCCTCAATTGGTTAAGCATCTGACTCTTGATTTTGGCTCCAGTCATGGTCTAAGGGTCATGGGATCGAGCCCCAAGTCCAGCTCTGTTCTGAGCGTGGAGCCTGCTTAGGATTCTCTCTCCCTCTGCCCCTACCTTGTCCCCCACTCATGCATGCTCTCTCTTTCTCTCAAAAAAAAAAAAAAAAAAAGAAAGAAAGAAAGGAGAAGGGAAAATAATTATAAATTCCTCATACAGGTGGCTGGTTAACTTCCTCATACGGTGGTTGGTTCTGAGCATGATGTAAGGCAAGGTAAGCAAAAGTTCTTTTTACATTGCAATGTCCTACAAAATGTTACTTATTAATGTACTCTAGTGCTCTGTGGTTCAGCTGCTCTCTGGATTAAATCACCCTTCATAAAGGATGTGGAAAACAAATGTTATTTAAAATGTTTCTATAGAAGAAAGTACATAGTGTGTTAAAATGGGCTATAGTAGGTCAGGAAACTAACTCCCCCAGCTGTGGTGTTGCCAGCCAGCCATCTGGCCAACAGAAATATTTCTTCACTGTCTCCCCTCCCTTTCCCAGCTGTAGTTATGGCTGCTTCCCAGAAAGTGATGTCTGTCTATTCTCCTTCGTTTGGTGGGCCCTTGTCCCGTATTTACCATATTATCCTCCTTATTTTCATAACTTCCCTTAAAACTGTCATGAAAGTTTCATAGCTCTCTACTCTCTAGTTATTTCATGCATATGAAATTTGTTTCTTTGGTCATTCAAAACCACTGGGAGGCAAGACCCATCTTCTCATCTACAGATCAGAGTTTCCAGCACAACTCTAGGCACAAAACTGATACCTAGCAAATGCTAAGTAAAGAACAGGAGGGATTTTCCAGGAGATGAGAAGCCATAAAGCCAGAAGGTAAATGGCCTTGTTGCCTTTAATTGGTATTATCTAGATTATAATGACCACATTGAGAAAGACGGAAAGGCAGAAAGATGCAAGCCCCATGGGGGGAATGGAACAAACTAGAGGAAAGAT
>RCUC01125786.1:0-28773 GCA_003697995.1 Taxidea taxus jeffersonii | reverse complement strand
GGGGAGCCTGCTTCCTCCTTTTTCTCTGCTTTGACTGTCTGCCTACTTATGATCTCTGTCAAATAAATAAATGAAATCTTAAAACAAAACAAAACACCATGATCAGTCAGCAGCCAAACATTGAGGCAAGACCCTCCACCAGCAAAACAGTATTATAAGTTGATGACCACTCAGATAATTCTTGGTATTTTTCAGCAATAACATAAATTTTTTTTTAAAGATTTTTAAAATTTATTTATTTGTTAGAGAGAGAGAGAGCACAGGCAGACAGAGTGGCAGGCAGAGGCAGAGGGAGAAGCAGGCTCCCTGCCAAGCAAGGAGCCCGATGTGGGACTCGATCCCATGACGCTGGGATCATGACTTGAGCCGAAGGCAGCTGCTTAACCAAGAGCCACCCAGGCGTCCCAATAACATAAATTTTAATTAAGGTATGTACACTATTTTTTAGACCCAATGCTATTACTGCACTTAAGAGACTATAAGACTCCGTAAGACTACAAAATGGTGTAAATGTAACTTTTATATGCAATAGGAAACCAAAAAATTCCTCTGACTCCCTTTATTTCAGTGGTCTGGAACCAAACCTACAACAGCTCTAAGGTATGCCTGTGTTGTAGGATCTCACTCAGAGGAAATGTCCTGAATAGGCAAATCCATACAGACAGAAAGTAAATTAGTGGCTGCACAGGTAGGGGTTAAGATAGAGAGCAACTGTTAATGAGGATTCTTTTTGGGGTGCTGAAAAAGTTCTGAAAATGAGCAGTTGATAGTTGCAAAACTTTGTGAATATACTAAACCCTACAGAATCGTATACTTTAAAAAGCGTGAATTTTATGTAAGTCAATTGTGTATAAAAAAAAAAAAAAGGTTAAAAACAAAAGAAACGCACAAACTCTTCCAAGTTTCAGCTGCTGCTCTTAAACTGGCCAGCTACGGACACCTGGGTGGCTCAGTCGGTTAAGCATCGGGCCTTCAGCTCAGTCATGATCTCAGGGTCCTGGGATCGAGTCCAGCATTGGGCCCCTTGCTCAGCAGGGAGCCTGCTTCTCCCTCTGCCTGCCTCTCTCTCTGATTGATAGATAGATACATAGATAGAGAGATAAAAAACTTAACAAAACAAAATGAAACAGTGGCCAGCTATGCTTTCTAGTGACGCCTCGCTGACTATTTTGGCAGTACTCGCCTTCTCAAGTCTGTTAGAAGGCACCCCATTGCTCCCTCCTGCTCAGATACCAGTACCATGCAATCTTGTGGTTGTTGCAGGTTTATTCCTCTCTGCTTCTATTTTGGAGTTTGTGGAGATATCTTGTTACCTAGTTTAGCTGTAAATGTTTCTGAGGTTTTGGCTGTGCTACCTAGCTTCTCTGCTGGTTTTTACAGAGATGAGGAAAGACTGAAAAGCTGTGATGCCATTCCCCCAAATCTTCCCAGAAGCCTCTCAGCCTATTCACTTTTGCAAGTTAGTCAGCTGATGGGATTCTGAGATCCCCTGAATTTGAGAGGTTCACAAGTATAGTGTCAAGCTTGGGAGCTACTAAGTTTCCATCTGGGTAGGTTCCAGAAGTATTTGGGGCCACCAAAGCTGGAAGTGTGTCCAGTGAGAAAGCACACAGATTCTGGGTTCTAACGCCAGTACAGGACCTTGTCTAAGTCATTTACTTTTTCTGAACCTCATCTGTCTCATCATAAAACGGGAATAGGACTACTTACCTTGCAAGTCTGTACATTTCGTAGTTTCTTCTTTCATTTATAGACATTTGTGAGGATTACATGACACACAGCGGGGGCTCAAGTACTGTGAGATATTCCCGCACTATCCACAGTGCTTTCTTGACTATTTCAACATCTAATGACTATAAGTGCAAGGAACTGTATTCCTATGATGCCCTTTATAACACCACTCAGTTCTAGGGGGGCCCAATGACCACTGCAAGCATGTCAACTTGAGATGCCCATAGCAAAGGTAGCAGGGAGACAGGCTGTTGCCACCTTGCTAAGGCCCTGACCCTCTCTGACTTGGGCGCCTTCAAGGAGGAACCTGTGCCAATTCCCTGCCCTGGGCTGAACGAGGAGGCCTCCCTGGATGCAGTGTCTGTCTGGCTTCAGAGCTAAAGAGGCTTGAAACTGACCCTCCAAGCATATCTGAGCATCAGTCCCTCCCCAGCCCCTTGCACAGCAGTGATGCCACTCCTGCCACCTCTCTAAGGAGTTTCCAGGAGACATACAACAAGGCAGCAGAGCTACCCTCCACACACAGGCAAGGTCTAGACTTACTGTGTGAGCGTTGTTGATCTTCTTCACTTCCCACTGGCCCTCCCCGGTGTATGTCAGCAGGGAGATGGCCCCATCCGAGCTCCCACAGGCCAGTATTAGGCCGTAGTCATGGGGGGCCCAGCACACGGAATTTACTGCAGGAAGGAGGGAGGCATAGTTAGCAGACTTTGATTTCCCAGGTTTATTGTTTTACTATATTTTTAAAATAAAATTGCAGGGACCACTAGGAGGAAGATAAGATTTTAAAAACCTATTACCTACGAATATCGTAATTTCATAAACTACACTCTACCTTAACAAAAAGTAGGGTGAGATGAAACAGATAAAGGGGACTGAGAGTATGCTTACTGTGATGAGCATGGGTAATGGACAGAAATAGTGAATCATAATATATACCTGAAACCAGTATTACACCATATGTTAATAAAAATAAATTACTAAAACTAGGGAAAGAAAGTAGAGTACACAATAATCTAAGAATAAAGGCCAGTACTTGAAATAAATAAAATTAAAAAACAAAACAAAAAAAACACCTCAACTGCATTGTTTTTTCCTTTTCTTATTTTGCTTTAGACTTGCTTTAGGTCTTAGGGCCTTATGGTCTGCTGTGGACAGACAGCAGAAAAGCCAACCAAACCCAAGGGACAAACGAGGCGCATCACAAGGGAAAGGGCATGCGAACATCAGCCAGGGCACAAGGCCCCACCCATCTGCCCCTACCACACTCACTGTACCTGAGGAGTCGTGTCCTGTGTGCTCGTGCGTCTTCTCCCAGGTGCCATTCTCCTCCTTCCAGATAATGACTTTCCGGTCATAGGAGCAGGATGCCAGGATGTTGCCATACATGGGGTGGGCCCAGGCCACCTGCCACACAGGACCCTCGTGACTACAAGGGGAGAGGGTCAGAGGCTGGTCAGATGGGTTACAGGAACCTATAGTGCTCTGCCACGCACTACTTTGCACCGAACCGAATGGCTTTCTTGGCAGGCAAATACAGCATCTCAGGACAGAGCTGCCCGAGGATTTCGTAAGGAAGAGCTATAGGAAGTCACTGCCAAAAGGGACCTTTGTTGGGCACTGAAAATCCTGAGGCCCAGAGGTCACAGAGACTTTGAAAACAATTCAGGATTCTAAGTCAGCGTCTCTGTCCTGACCAGACAGAACACTTCCCACCTCAACCCACACTGCAGCCAGAACCACCTCCATCAGCCATTCTCAGAAAAAGCCTCTCAGCCTATTCATTCATCTGTGCACCGATCAATTCAGGGTTTGCCCCAAGTGCTCAAGAAGTATTTATAGAGTGAACTGCTACTTACCCTTCCAGATGGTTAACTTTTTGAGCAAGCACTATCTATTTCATATTTGCCACTACTCTTTCAATTTGTTCAAGGGCATGCCTCTCCTCTGCTCTTCTGATCTTTATGCATTCACCTGGTAAGTACTATTTGAACACGTACCTGGTGCTGGGCTCAGCACTGGGGCCACCTCTCAGGTCCAGGAAAGGGCTGGGCACCAAGCACACAAGAAGTGACATGGCAGAGAGGTGACAGCCCAGGCTTGTTCATCCCCACTCCCCATTCACTAGCTGTTTGACTTTAGGCAAGGGCCATGTCCTTCCTATGGCTTAGTCTCCTAATGGAAATATCAGCAAGACTTCTTTCTTGGTGTGCTCATGAGGGGAAATACAGTGATAAGTCAGCCTGGAACAGTGCTGGGCACAAGAAAAGAAAAAACCATTCACGCCTGTCAGCTGGTATTGCTGCTCCCTGTTCACTCCTCCAACCCAGGGCTGCAGACCCTCAAAGTGTCTGCCTCCCTCTGGCTGGGACAATTCCTAGGCCTCACAAAGGAGCCACAAAGGAAACTGTGAGGAGATGAAGATGTCCTATAATTAGTGTAGTTTTAACTGAGGCAAAAAAAAAAAAAAAGAAGAAGGAGGGGGTGTGAATTTTTTTATCCCTCTAATATTGCACATCTTTTCAGTAAAAGAAAAAAAGGACTGAAAGCACCAAGTGACAGCAAATGCGACCACCTCTGCCAGTGCCAGCAGCAGGCAGCTCTCTGCACAGCCTGGGAAAGCAGCATCTGACCCCTCGGTCACTCCATTTTTGACATTCAGGAAGACAGGAACTTCTATACCCCTCTCCCCAAGTGGCTACTTGGTTATACCTTAATTCAGTTAACGTGTACTGAGCTTCTACTCGTCAGGGTTCATAATTTCTCCTATGCAGTCTGCTGAAGACTTCGGTCCCTACCCAGAATAATGGATACAATACACACAGCTAGGATTATAAAGGAAACCCAATTATAATGAAATACACTTAGTAAAACGTTAAAGATGGATTTATTATATAGGGATACATGTACTTCTGTTAGCACATTAACAAACTCTAGTGGCAGGTCCAATAACCACCCTCATTGCAAAGTAGTGTGGAATGTGACAGGAAGATAGCTGTGTCTTCTACTGGTAACAAAGTTACAGATGCTCTGAATACTACTGTGGCTTCTAGCCTACATCCATCATTGAAAGAAATGCTAAATATCCGAGTCACTGACAATAAAGATGTAATTTTTTTTCTCAGCCCCAGTTCACCCGCCCCTGAATTCTATCCACAGAACCCTTGCAGATCTGTGAATCCCAGGTTAAGAACTCCTATTTATTTGGAAGGCAGTGGACTGAGGGAAAACAGCACAGGTGTAGCCATAAAAATGAGCCAGGATCTCAAGAATCTTGGTAGGGAGAGGGGGAAATAAAACATTTGTAAATATTCACTGAGTATCTGCTGTGGGCACGCAAATAGGCAAATTATAGGATTACATAATTACTAATGCATTCTTACATTAATAGTATTCTTTCTTTGATTACATCAACATTCTTACATTATTGCCTTTGAGTAATACTTTAGATCGTGTTGGCTAAACTTAAAAAAAAAAGAACAACAAAGAAAAAGTTCTTTCCCACTTTTAAAAGCAGCAGTAGCTACCGAAAGCATGCTGTGAACAGGCTCTACCTGGGAGGAGGCAGCAACTGCCCATTTTGAAGGTTAGCAGATGAAGCCTTTGAGAGGTAGACGATTCTTATCCAAAGTCTTTCTGGTGGGTTTTTGGGAAGCAAAGTTGGGATTCGTTCCTGGATCCATCAGCGTGGAATGTCTGCTGAGGACAGCTGCCTGGCTGGGACTGGCAGGGGTGGGAGGAGTGTCCTCTCTGCTAAATGCACTGTGGGGCTCCTCTGATCTGTCTGAGAAGCCCAATCATTCTGAGATCTCACCCAGACTTGGTGGACTCACCCCCTGAGGTCGGCAATGAGGATCTGTCCTCCATTTCGCACATCGAAGATTTTGACGGACCTGTCTGATGAGCAGGTTGCTAGGCGGGTGCCATAGTAGTCCATCTGGGCATCGTGCTGCAAAGGGAGGACAGCTTGAGAAGCCTGCAGGCTGGGAGGGTGGGTAGGGTAGTCACTAGGACAGAATCTAGTTTGGACCAAAGTTCACCTGAAATTAATCTAACCTCAAAGCAGCAGCATTATCAGGCAACAAGCCAGCATCTCCAAATTCCATTTCTCTGATAGGCAATGTTGCTCTGAAAGGGACAAAAAAACCCAAAACAAAATAAAACAAAAAACAAAACCATCCTAGCTGCTTTCAGACGCTTTACATAGAGAGGGGAAGCCGTTTCCAATCCTATTCTGTAGGGTGGGTATGGGAGACAAAACAATGGCTAGCTAGCCTCCCTTTTCTTCTTCTATCCTCAGTCCCCACCATGTTCTGATGCTCTGTAGGCCACTGTGGAAGATGCCTGGAGGTTCAGCTCAGCCCCAGAACCCAGGGCTGATGCTGACACAAAAGAGCAGCCTCTGAGTGCTGGTAGGGCTCCAGTGAGGTCCTCCATAATGCATGCACATCTGGCCTGGACACAAGGTCCTATTTAGACATTTGGGCTCCTTCCCCCACCCATGGCCCTAGATCCTTTGTGGACCTTTGTTCCTGGATTTTTACTAGACCTTTTTCCTGGTAGTATGCCAAGTACCCCAGACTCTCCACCCATGCCCTAAATGTCAATCGTTCCACCACTGATGAACCAACCTTCTCGATTCTGACTGGCCATGCATACCTAGGCCTGGTCCCTGCCTACAGCTCTCGTCTATCTTTTTCCTCCGAGCCACAATGCCCACTGTCCCACTGAACATCCTGGCCCTTCCTGTTTGCTGCCTATTCCAACGACAGCACCTCTCTCAGCTGTCTCATGCTAGGGGTTTTAGGAACTATCAGCCGTCACTCTTACTGTACTCAGGAACAATTAATATCCTTTCAACCGAAGTGGTCATTCTGTTTGCTTCAACATTCCTTCCTCACCTCCCTGAGAAAAACATTCTGATTCTTCTTTGGAAGCCAACCCCCTCCATTACTCTAGGTCTTGGCTCTTTTGGAAGACAGGCATTGCAAGTGTTTATAGACTTCTCAGGCTTCTGCAGAGTGCTATCACACACTTTGGGAGGAAGAAAGGGATAGTCCTTAAAAGATTTAAATATATCTCCTGACCTTACCTGTTGTTCAGAAAGAATCACATTAATTTCCTTGAACCTCAGTTTCCTTCTCTTTAAATGGGGCTAATGGTGGCATCATTATGGCTACCACTATGGCTATCATCAAAGCCAATTGGTGGCATCTGCTTTAGGGGTTGCTATGAAGGTTCAATGAGACACTGAATGAAAAGTGTAGGGCATGGGGTCTGACACTTAGTGAACATGCAGACATCAGCCATTGCTATTTTGCCTCATCTGTTTCTCAAACCCAAACTACACAAGTAGGTAGCATATATGTTATTTTTCCCATTTTAGCTGTGAGGAAATCAAGGCTAGCTCAGAAGAGTTAAGAAATGCGCTAAGGAGTCTCAGATTGGATTTTCGTACTCAAGGTACCACACTGTCTCCAAGAAGATATAGTTAAATGACTGCATTCAGGAAACATACAACTGTGAGACCAGGCAACCTATCAGAAGATGAAAAGCATCCGCTGGTGGGCAGGAGTCCTGAGATGAAATACTGTAAACTGACTGACCAGAATCTTGCTCAAAGTCTGCCTGGATTGCCTGGCCCTGCATGAAGCAGAGTCTGCATCTTTGCTGCTGGAGACTTTAACCTGTGGACTTTCTCCCACAGCCCTGTCCTCTGATACTGCCCCATGTTTGTCTCTCAGGAAACACCCTGAGTTAATGACTTCTGGTTCAAAGGGCTTTGCCTGGCCCACTGTCTGTGGTGGTCCTATCTGGCTCTGTTTTGGGCTTTCACTGTGCTTGTTCTCTGCCCTTATACTGAATCATTTTCCCATTCTTTCTTCCTTTAGCCCCCTTTCCAAAGGGGTTAAGCAGTGGCAGCATGGGAAAGGCAGGTGGAAAGACTACTGTCAAACTTTCACACTGGCTTAGCCTCCATCCCAGAGCAGGTTACTTTGTTGGCCTGAAGACTGAGGGCCTTGAGCTATAAACCATTCCTAGGTTCCTCCCACCAGAGAGTGACCAGAATGCCATAGCCCTGCCAACATGGCAGGCACTGCTGGGAGACTGACCATATGCCGAGGCTACAGCCTGACTCAAGGATGCAAAGCCACACTGGATTCAGGAATGATCAACAGAAAAGTTTGCCCTGCACTGAAATGCCCACATCTATAGTCTGTAAGGGAAGGCTAAAGGAATACTTACAATCAGGAGGAGGGGCAAGATGGCAGAGAAATATAAGACCCTGTTTCAACCGGTCCCCTGAATTGAGCTAAATATCTACAAGAACACTCTGAACACCCATGAGATCAGCCCGAGATGTAAGATTATACGCTTCTGGATCTCTCTGGTGGCAGAAGATCATCAGTGGAGAGGTGCACCTTGAATGGATCATGGTGGATATATTCAGCTATACATCCCCTCACCACCTCTCACCAAAATGACTAGAAGGAGGAACACCCAAGAGAGGAAAAACTCAGAGACTATGCCCTCTGCCACAGAACTATTGGATATGGACATAAACAATATGTCAGAAATGGAATTCAGGGTAACAATTATCCAGCCAATGGCTAGGTTGGAGAAGACCATTAGTGGTAACATACATTCTTTAAGGGCAGAAGTGAGAGCTGATCTGGCAGAACTTAAAAAAATGCTATCAATGAGATCCAATCTAATCTAAATACTCTAACAGCTAGGGTAAATGAGGCAGAAGATCCAGAAGACTGAATTAGTGACCTAGAAGACTAACTGATAGAAAAAAAGGATTAGGAGGAGGTCTGGAACAAACAGCTTAGATAACATGAAAACAGAATTAGGAAAATAAAGGATGCCAAAAAGCGTTCCAATGTCAGAATTATTGGGATCCCTGAGGGGGAGGAGAAAGAAAGAAGATGAAAAAATATAGTTGAACAAATACTAGATGAAAATTTCCCCAACCTGGGGAAGGAACAAGTCTTTGTGTCCTAGAGGCAAAGAGGACACCCTCCAAGATCAACGAGTCTAGAAAGACTTCCAGAGACATAATTGTGAAATTCACGAGACAAATTCAGAGAGGATGTTTTAAGGGCAGCTAGGGGTAAGAGATTCCTTAGTACAGAGGAAGGACCATCAGACCTGTCCACAGAAACATGGCAAGACAGACAGGGCTGGCAAGACATATTCAGGGCAATAAATGAGGAGAACATGCAGCCAAGAATACTTTATCCAGCAAGGCTGAAATTCAGAATGGATGGAAAGGCAGAGAGCATCCAAGACTGGCAAGGTTTAATAGATTATGTGACCACCAAGCTGGCACTACAAGAAATATTAAGGGGGGTTCTATAAAAGAAGTAAGAACCCATGAGTGACATAGAACAGAAATTTTCAGAGACAATCTATAGAAACAAAGACTTCACCGGCAACATGATGTCAATAAAAACTTATCAATAATCACTCAACGTGAATGGCCTAAATGCTCCAACTGAACAGCAGAGGGTTGCAGACTTGATAAAAAGACAGGACCCATCACATTTTGAACCTAAAGATACTTCCAAACTGAGAGTGAAGGGATGGAGAGCCATCTTTCATGCCAACGGGCCTCAAAAGAAAAGTAGAGTAGTGATTCTCATACCAGATAAGTTAGATTTTAAGCTAAAGACTTTAGTCAGAGATACAGAAGGACACTACATCATTCTTAAAGGGTCTATCCACCAAGAATGACAAATTTCAATTGTAAATATTTATGCCCCCAACATGGGAGCAGCCAACTACATAAGCCAACTGTTAATCAAAATGAAGAGTCATATCGATATGAAAACATTAATTGTAGGGGATCTTAACACACCACTCTCAGCAACAGACAGATCATCTAAGCAGAAAATCAATAAAGAGGGACGCCTGGGTGGCTCAGTTGGTTAAGCGGCTACCTTCGGCTCAGGTCATGATCCCAGCGTCCTGGGATGGAGTCCCACATCGGGCTCCTTGCTCAGCAGGGAGCCTGCTTCTCCCTCTGCCTCTGCCTGCCTCTCTCTGCCTGTGTTCTCTCTCTAACTAATAAATAAATAAAATCTTAAAAAAAAAAAAATCAATAAAGAAACAAGAGCTTTGAATGACACATTGGACCAGATGGACCTCATAGATATATACAGAACATGCCACCCTAAAACAGAATCCTCATTCTTCTTGAGTGCACATGGAACTTTCTCCAGAATAGACCACATACTGGGTCACAAATCAGGGCTCAACCCATACCTAAAGACTGAGATTATTCCCTGCATATTCTCAGATCCCAACGCTTTGAAACTGGAACTCAAGCACAAGAAGTCTGGAAGGAATTCAAACACTTGGAAGCTAAACACCACCCTGTTTAAGAATATTTGGATTAGGGACGCCTGGGTGGCTCAGCTGGTTGAGCGGCTGCCTTCGGCTCCGGTCATGATCCTGGCGTCCTGGGATCGAGTCCCGCTTCGGGCTCCTTGCTCACAGGGAGCCTGCTTCTCTCTCTGCCTCTGCCTGCCACTCTGTCTGCCTGTGCTCTCTCTCTCTGACAAAAAAATAAATAAAATCTTAAAAAAAAAAAAAAAGAATATTTGGATTAACCAGGAAATCAAAGAAGAGCTTAAACAATTCATGGAAACCAATGAGAATGAAGACACATCGGTCCAAAACCTATCAGATACGGCAAAGGTGGTCCTAAGGGGAGAATACATGCCATCCAACTTCACTCAAAAAAACTGAAAAATCCCCAGAACTGGAAGATCAACAACAAATTAAGCCAACCCCACGCACAAGAAGGGAAATAATCTAGAGCAGAGATCAATGAGTTAGAAACTAAAGACACAGGAGAACACATCAACGAAACTAGAATCTGGTTCTTTAAAAGAATCAATAAGATCAATAAACCACTGGCCAAACTAATCCAAAAGAAAAGAGAGAGGACCCAAATTAATAAAATTATGAATTAAAGGGGAGAGATCACGAATAACACCAAGGAAATAGAAACAATCATCAGAAATTATTATCAACAGTTTTATGCCAATAAGATAAGGAACCTAGAAGTAATGGCTGCATTCCTGGAAACCTATAAACTTCCAAGACTGAAACAGGAAGAAATTGACAACCTGAATAGACCAGTATCTAGTAACGAGTTTGAAGAAGTGATCAAAAACCTCCCAAAAAAAGAGTCCAGGACCTGAAGGATTCCCTGGGGAATTCTACCAAACATTCAAAGAAGAAATCACACCTATTTTCCTGAAGCTGTTTCAAAAATTAGAAACAGAAGGAGGACTTCCAGATTCTTTCTATGAAGCCAGCGTTGCCTTGATCCCCAAACCAGGCAAAGATCCCATCAAAATGGAGAATTTCAGACCAATATCCTTGATGAATATGGATGCCAAGATTCTCAACAAGATCTTAGTTAATAGGATTCAAAAATATATTAAAAAAATTATCCATCATTACCAGGTGGGATTTATCCCTGGGATGCAACATTTGCAAATCAATCAATGTGACAAGACAAATCAGTAAGAGAAGAACCACATGGTCCTCTCAATTGATGCAGAAAGAGCTTTTGACAGAATACAGCATCCGTTCCTCATTAAAACTCTTCAAAGTACAGGGATATAGGGAACATTCCTCAACTTCATAAAATCCATGAAAAACCCAAAGCGAATATCATTCTCAGTGGGGGAAAACTGACAGCGTTCCCACTGAGATCAGGAACACAATAAGGATGCTCACTCCTGCCACTGTTGCTCAACATAGTACTAGAAGTCCTACCAACAGCAATCAGACAACGAAAAGAAATAAAAGGTATTCAAATTGGCAAAGAAGTCAAACTCTCTAATCACAGATGACATACTTTATATGGAAAACCCAAAAGACTCTACCCCCAAACTACTAGAACTCATAGAGCAATTCAGTAATGGGGCAGGATGCAAAATCAATGCACAGAAATCAGTTGTTTTCTTATACACAAACAATGAAAATATAGAAAGGGAAATCAGAGAATCGATTCCATTTACTAAAGCACCAAGAACCATAAAATACCTTGGAATAAACCTAACCAAAGAGGTAAAGGATCTGTACTCGAGGAACTACAGAACACTCATTAAAGAAACTGAAGACACACAAAGATGGAAAAGCATTCCAGACTCATAGACTGGAAGAATAAACATTGTTAAAATGCCTATACTGCCTAGAGCAATCTATACTTTCAATGCCATCCTGATCAAAATTCCACCAACATTTTTCAAAGTGGTGGAACAAATAATCCTAAAATTTGTAAGGAACCAGAATAGGCCCCGAATCGCTAAGGAAATGTTGAAAAAGAAAAACAAAGCTGGGGGCATCACTTTGCCTGATTTCAAGCTTTACTACAAAGCTGTGATCACCAAGACAGCATGGTACTGGCACAAAAACAGACACATAGACCAATGGAACAGAGTAGAGAGTCCAGATATGGACCCTCAACTCTATGGTCAAATAGTCTTCGACAAAGCAGGAAAAAAAATCCAGTGGAAAAAAGACAAGTCTCTTCAATAAATGGTGCTGGGAAAATTGGACATTGAAATTCGACCATTCTCTTACACCATACAAGATAAACTCAAAATGGCTGAAAGACCTCAATGTGAGGCAGGAATCTATCAAAATCCTAGAGGAGAACATAGGCAGTAACTTCTTCGACACTGGCCACTGCAACTTCTTTCAAGATATGCCTCCAAAGGCAAGGAAACAAAAGCGAAAATGAACTTTTGGGGCTTCATCAAGATAAAGCATCTGCACAACAAAAGAAACAGTCAACAAAACAAAGAGGCAACCCACGGAATTGGAGAAGATATTTGCAAATAACAGTACAGACAAAGGGCTGATACCCAAGATCTACAAAGAACTCCTCAAACTCAACACCCAAAAAACAGAAAATTACGTCAAAAAATAGGAAGAAGACATAAACACACTTCTCCAAAAAAGACATACAAATGGCTAACAGACACATGAAAAAATGTGCATCATCATTAGCCATCAGGGAGATTCAAATCAAAATATGAATTGAGATACCATGTACACCAGTTAGAATGGCGAAAATTAACAGGACAGGAAACAACAAGTGTTGGAGAGGATGTGGAAAAAGGGGAACCCTCTTAAACTGTGATACAAGTTGGTGCAGCCACTTTGGAAAACAGTATGGAGATTCCTCAAAAAATTAAAAATAGAGCTACCCTTTGACCCTGCAATTGCATTACTGGGTATTTACCCAAAGATACAGATGTAGTGAAAAGAAGGGCCATATGCTATGTTCATAGCAGCAATGGCCACAATCACCAAACTGTGGAAAAGAGCCAAGATGTCCTTCAACAGACGAATGGATAAAGAAGATATGGTCCATATATGCAATGGAATATTAAGCAGCTATCAGAAAGGATGAATAACCAACTTCTATCAACATGGATGGGACTGGAGGAGATTATGTTGAGTGAAATAAGTCAAGCAGAGAGAGTCAATTATCATATGGTTTCACTTACTTGTGGAGCATAAGGAATAATATGCAGGACATTAGGAGAAGGAAAGGAAAAGTGAATTGGGGTAAATCGGAGGGTGAAACAAAGCACGAGAGACTGTGGACTCTGAGAAACAAATTGAGGGTTTTGGAGGGGAGGGGGTTGGGTGATGCGTGAGGGGATGGGTGAGCCTGGTGGTGGGTATTAAGGAGAGCACATATTGCACGGAGCACTGGGTGTGGTGCATGAACAATGAATCTTGGAACACTTAAAAAAATAAATAAAATAAAATTTAAAAAAAAGGAATACTTACAATCATATCCTCATGGGAGGTGTCCACAGTGTTAATTACTGACACCTAGAACAAAAGATACGGTTGGTGAATGAACAGATGGCAGTTAGAATGCAATCATCTTATTAAAACTACCATTCATTACCAAGGTTCTTGACTGTATTTGTTTGTTCACTCATTAAACATTTACTTTAAGTACCTTCTTTTTGCTAAGCACCATGCCAGAGACTAGAGATATAGACATAAATAAGTGTTCTTGCCACCCTCCCCCCGAAAATCTTGTACATAAGTAACTCTACTATGGAAAGATAAGTACTTTAACAGCAGTTTACATGTACTATAGCGGCCTGAGGAGCGGATGGTAGTAGACATGAACTGGGGCTTAGATGAGGAGGAATTTGTCAGGTGGCACAGGGGAAAAAAATTACAGTCCAAGCAGAGGGAGTAACATGAGCAAAGAGGGGAGAACGGCAACCTGTCTTCACTACTCTGAGGGTGAAGAGGGACACTGGGGGATCTATGGCTGTTGTTCCCTTCCTGGATCACAGAGCTTCTGATCTCACAGGCAGTTTGGGGCATATGAGAGTTAATATCCAACACCTGGAGAAATGATTCAAGATAGACGGCTCTCTGGTCCACCACCTATGACAGATCCTAAGCTGTCATTTACTGAGATCCAGGATTGAGCAGCTCATGGGGCTGGAACACAGATGTAGTGGTCATCACTCTCCCACTCATTCTTTGAGGTCCAGCTCAAATTATGCCCCCCCTTCTTGAAGATTCCCAGATTCCCCAACCAGCTGGACTCCTCTGAATATCTGAAGCACTGAATGTCTACAACACTTTATACCCTTTGTTCTCACACCCAGAAGGTGAGCTCCTTGGACCCAGGGTCCGTATCATCCACAGTTCTGAAACTTTTCAAATCACCCTGCACAGTGCTTTGCAACCAAAAGGAACTCAGTGACGGTTTCCTGAATAAGTAAATGAATAAAAATAGTTTTACTTTGTTTCCAGGGATAGAAAAAGGTTGAAACGGAGGTTTCAGTTTGGAACTGGTATTATCACTTTCCCCATTTCATCTTTTTCCAGCACAAGCCCTGCAGGTATAGTCTGACCCGACTTTTCAGAAAGGTAGACACTGGAGGTGGACAGGTGCAAAGCAGTTCAAAGGTATTTATCAAGTAAGCACAGGTTCTTTCATTAAATTCGAGACTCCCTAATAAGCAGACCTTGTCTGCAGAGGCAAGAAAGAAAGAAAAGCGTCTCCTATTCTTGCCAAGCTGTCTGGGTTACAAAGTGCTTTCACATGTACACTGGGAAGGGCAAAGGGCAGAATTAATTGGAGCAGTCTGATAACTAAGGAACTGAAGGAGTCCAGAGAGGAGGGAGCACTTGAAATCACAGAGGTGGTTACAGGCCGAGCTGGAAAAAGAGCCCCCACCTGTTAATTCCCAGCTCACAAAGCTTTCCACTCAACTAGGCTGCCTATCTGGAACATAAAGTAGCTGTTACACTGAATTCCCTAAATCAAAGGCTGAGGGCTAAGCACAGTCAAGAAGAGAAGTTACCTGGCAGTTTCATGAGGTCACCAAAGGGCCTTAAGGATAATGAGCACATATTTGAGCACATATTTTTTTTTTTCCTAAAGATTTTATTTATTTATTTGATAGATAGAAATCACAAGTAGGCAGGGAGGCAGAGAGAGAGGAGGAAGCAGGCTGTCCGCAGAGCAGAGAGCCCGATGCGGGGCTCGATCCCACGACCCTGGGATCATGACCTGAGCCGAAGGCAGCGGCTTTAACCCACTGAGCCACGCAGGTGCCCCTGAGCACATATTTTTAACCACTCTCACCCACCAGCCAGGATAGTGAACCATAATTCTGAACAAGTGTTTTTTTTTTTTTTTTTTTTAAAGCTCCTTTCTAAAAAAATCCTCCCTCCTAAGCACCTTAGGTGGTCTGGTCCATGTTAAGTAGTAAGAGGCAGCCCTTAAAACAATTCAGCTCTGCAGAATTCGTTGAAGAGTTAAAATTTCATTTAGGGAGAGAGCTGAATATCAGAGCACAAGAGATCTACTCAGCAGGTGAACAATCCGGGGCCTAAAGAGATTAATAATCTCAAACCCTGTAGGGCAAGAACTAAACCCAGTGTCCTGACTTCTGGTTCACCTAAGTTCCCTCAGAACCCCAGGAACACCCATTTTCCTGAGTGCACTGGTTACCTGAACCCCCCACTGTGTGCCAGGCTCCAGCGACGCACTTTTATTCATTCGTTACCATTCAGGCATTCACTCAATGAGTAAATGTGGAATGACTGTACACTGCATACTACAGAGATTTAAAACCCGAGTCTCTACCTTCAGAGAGTAATTTAGCTCATCCTTACATCAGTGTCTAGAACTGCCCATCAACCTCGGAGCCCTACTTCTATGTCTACATATATCTCCGGTGGGAGAGGTGGTAGGTGGTAGAAGGGAGCGGTTACGTGGGTTCGAATCTCGGCTCTGCCACTTAACTAGTAGTGTAAGAGGCTTCACCTCTCCGAAGCTCAAGCTTCCTCATTTGGGCTGAGATTATGAACAACGTCCAGAACTTACTCAGGGCGCAGGATACAGTAGCTCCTACGGTGTTCTGGGTTTGTTTTCAATTGTTGGGGGAAGAGGAAGAAAAGGAGCTAGAGACGCGGCAGCGGCGCGGCCCGCAGAGTTCCAAGAGGTTCCTCCCTCCGGCCTCCCATTCCGAAAGGTTCCGAGGGGCAAGGCCAGAACCCCGCAAAACCCGAATCGGCGGAGGGAACCTGAACGGCCCCAGCCGGGGGCTTGAACCTTGGCACGGTCAAGGAACCCCGGAGAGGGCCGCGTCCCCGGTCCCCACACTCACCATGGCTGCGACCACAGCAGCTCCCGCTCTCGGACGTGGCAGCTCCCGGCGGCGCCCCCGAACAGCTCACTTCCGGCGCCGGGCTGCTTGGCGGCACCGCAGTGGCGCTGGAGCGGCCGGGTGGCAACGCGGTCCGTTCGCACAAACGTTCCGAGCCTTTCCGGGGCTGCGCCCCGCCCTCCCGATGCCCCTCCCCTTCTGTGCGCCGGACGCCTGAGACCAAAGGGGCGGGGCTGTCGTTTCCGCCGCTAGACTGATCCCGGGCCTCGCCGATCTTCTGTCCTGACCAGCCTTTCCCTTTTGCTGAGATCTATACACGAAAGGAAGGACTCATAGCTATAGCTTCACCCGCCCCCCTGCGGTTCTGGGTGCGACCGGCCTTACGATGAGCATTGTAGGATGAGTAATTTTTGGGGTAGTGGGTGGACTGACCCGATCTACTGCGTCCTTGTTGTTAGTCCCTCCTCAGCACCCAAAGCGGGAACTAGGGGCAGAGAAGGCCAGGGAATGCCAGCGACCAGAGGCTAAGCCCTCTCATCCTGTCCTCTCCAAGCCATGGGAACCAATGTCTTCAAACTGCCCGTTCCCCACAGTCCTGGGGTCCTGTGAGGTAGAAACCCCAGACAGGGTGGGATCTTAGCTAGGCTCCTGCAATTAAAACTGAGACCCCAAACTCCAGTGGCCTCAGTCCCTAGGTCCTGGGGTTCCCGCAAGCACAGGGAGAATGCTGTGCTGCTGGGTGGGGCCTGCGAGCTCCCCTCAGCCATACCTGCATGGTCTGGCAGACCCAGACTCCTCCTGGTGTTAAGGAGTCCAGGGACCTAGGGTGGAGCCTAGGCTCTCCGTGAGTAAGTCACAATCACTCAGTTTCTCTCTTGACGTTGGACGGAAGATCCCTAGCTGGAGATGGTCACTGCTGAAGGGATAATTTAAGGTTCAGAGAGTGTGATGGACCTAGGCCATCAAGGAGCTTAGGAGAGGGAGCAAGGGTGTGGGTTCTTACAGAGTTAAGAACCTTCCACCCCCGCCCCCTTCCACCCTTCCACCCCCGCCCCAGCTTTCAAGATTATTCCTCGATAATGGAGAAATATTGCAAGGATGGTGGGGGGGCAGCACTTAAAGTGGAGCCAGGGACAAAGTGGGTGGGGCTCTTGGGTCTCCTGTTCTTCAAGGGACAATCCCTGGCCTTCCATCTCTAGCTGCACCATTGATTCTCTGGTGCCTCTGAGCCTTGCTTTTCTCTGAGCCTTGCTTTTCTCAAGTGGAAAACAGGGACAGTGACATTTAAGGCATAATGCAAATATAATGCATGGGGCATAGTTGTTATTCAAGGAATTCCCTGGTATAGGCACTGACGTTGGGGAGATTGGGGATTTGGGACAAGCAATGCGACTGTATCTTATTCATTAAGCTATTTGCTAGTCAGACTGAAAGGCACTGTAATATAGAGGTTTCAGGGGCCAATTCTGACATCGAGACTGATAGAAGCACTACTTTATCTTATCCTTTCTAGTTGGGCATATCCTTCTTCTCTCTGAGCTGCTGTTAAGTGGAAATTAAAATACGTACGCTGAAGCATCATTGATGTTGGGAGTAATTTGACCCTGGGAGGTGAAACTGTTTAGAACTTGGATGGGCCTCTATGGTGCTTGATCTGAAGGTGAGTTTTCCCTGACAAGGGCTGGCCTTTAGTGTGTGTGTGTGTGTGTGTGTGTGTGTGTGTGTGTAAGTGCACATGTGCAACCCTCAACCTTTGAGCCAACACTGAGATCATCTCCTCGTCTGGCCACATTCTTGTTTTCTGCTGATGCTCAGCAGAGGTTTGCAAAGTTCAGATTCTTGGGGTGTCAGACTCCCCTTTGCTTCCCCTCTCCCCAGTGAGGGGTGCCACCTACATCTTTTGTTCCATCACCTCCCTGCATTTGATCCTAGACCCCAAATCAGGCCATTCTTAACTTTCCCCAGTATGTGCCCTACCTCCTAGACCCTCTGTCTCCAAATCTCTTTCTTCTTCCAAGACCTCTTCCCCCAAAGTGTTGCTCATTGGGACTGTCCACTGTTGCTCATGGAAGGTTAATGACTTAATGGCAGGTTAAACTTGCTCCCTTAAATGGTGAAAGTTTGAAAGGTGTGATGTGGTGGAAGGAGAGAGACCGCCCACCGAGTTGTGCACCCTTGGACAAAGTGACTTTCCCTCCCAGGGACTCCATTTCCCCCCCGAGTCCAAATCCACGGAGGGCGGGGACCCAGCTGTCCTGCGGAAAAAGGCCTTGTGATGTGTACCGTGTCTGCGTTTCCACGTGTGCATTTATTGTTATTGCTCAGGATAGTGTTGAAAAGGCAGACAAATCCCATTAATTACAAAGAGCACAAGCCAGAGATACAGAGAAATAAAGAGTGTACAATAAGAGCACAGTCACTTCCCAGCCCCGATTGTCCCAGAGCCCCCCCAGAGCCTGGGCAGCTTGTGGAAGCTGGAGCGGCACCATTTCCTCGCTACTCTGTTATAAAATATGTGCACACAAGAGTTAGCAAAGTGTGGCGACCCCCAAGATGAAAGGTCCGGAGGGAGAGCACCACAGGCATTACAAAACAGACTTAGGGGGCTGAGAAGGTCCCGGAGCAGCCTCAAAGGTCTTGTGTTTGGTGGAGGGGGTGATGGCTGATGCCCAGGGCCTGGGATCCCCTTCCCTCTACTTGGTTGAGTAGGATCTCTGTATCACAATCAGGAGAGCTTGCCTTGGAATTTGGAAAAGACCTGGGGATTTTCTGCTGTTGTTTGACAGGCCTTGGCTCTGGAATGCCCAAAGCCTTCAAGAAATGCACCCAACCATCTTCTAATGGGATCTCAGACACTATGGAGAGAGTTTAGGGTGGAAGGCATGTCATGGTACACCCAGCTGACACACTCCCTTAAGTGGAGCACGAATGCGTAGGGGGAGTTTGGGTGGTGTGAAGATCCAGGAAAGAAATTGCTGCATCCCAAAGGACCTATCACACAACCAAGGAAAAAGCTTTGAAAAAAGAACAAGAAGTGACCCCTCCCACCTCTGCCAAAAAAAAAAAAAAAAAAGACAGTTCAGGAAAGGGAGACAGGAATAAATGTTTCTTCATGAGGAGAATTAGAAATAAAAGTAACTGGGCCATGAATTCTGGTAGTTCCAGGTGTGGAAGAGAGCCCTCTTCCTCCTCTGGCCTGGGGCAGATGCAGGGTCCACCTCCAGGACAATCAAGGTGGGTGACTTTGGGTCCCAAACTGAGGTTGGGACTGACTTAGGATACAGGTGAGATGGTGGGAGGAACATACGGCTTCCCCCCAAATTTAGGATGCTCTTTTTGCTTCTCCTACCGGGACACTCTATCTAGTGACCCTGAGTGAATAGTACTTACAATGGCAGGAAGGAAGCCCTTTGCACATCGAATGGCAGGGTCCTTGGGTGGGGGAAGTGCTCAGGGTGGAAGACTTGGCAGTATTTGAAAGCTTACTTAAAGGAATAGCTGTGAGACAATGACCAGGACATTTTGTTAAAAAAGAAAAAGAGGGAAGAGTACTTATCCCTCCATATGATGAAACATTATCTAAAGCAACAGTAATTAGAACTGTATCGCTGGTGCCTGATAAGCCACTCAGATAAGGGAACAGAAGAGAAATTCCAGAAATAGACCCAAATCTATACAAGTTATCAGTATGTGGTGCAGGTGGCATTTCAGCATGTTTGGGAAAAGAGCAGCTATTCAGTAAGTAGGCTACCCAGGCTGAGACAGGTCCAGAATCCTTGGCCCAGTACCGTCATTAATATTGGTCTGGTCTCAAAAGCGGGACACCCTCTCTCTTGTCTACTCTGTGTTCTGGTGGGGACAGGGGCAAGGGGCCATGGTGAGGGGTTGGTGGGAGCAGTGGAGGCTGCTTCAGGGTTAGGCAAAGCTCTGGCCCAAGTCACAGGGAGGAAACATTCCTCCCCACCCACCTCCAAGGGTGGGTGATTCTCCAGCCCCAGGGGTCACTGAATGGGCTCCTTGCTCTTCTCTCATGTGTTGAGGGGAGACAAGTTTGCTGAGCTTAGACCTCAGAAGGAATCTGTTATCTTCTCCTGGAGCCCTTGTCCAGAGGACACAGAAGAAGCTAAGTGGATGGTGCAGTCCCAAACTGGAAAAAAAAATGTACATTACAGAGTATATATTTACTGTGTTCTGTTTGATGTTAGTTTTTTGCCTTTTTTTTTTTTTTTAAACCACAGACATTTCAGAACCACACTGCGGGAGTAAGAAGAGTCAGCAATTGAAAGCATAACCATTGCATAGTATTAAATGAACAGAGACGGTGAGTTCTTTATTTACAATTATTGTCTAGATAAAAAAATTCATAAAAACAGATGAATGGTCATAAATTATTGACCCCCTAATGGGGTGAACTGCCAAACGTACCCCATGCTGCTAGATATAGGACGCAGAGTGCAAGCTTTATGTACTACAGTGAGTTTTGACAAACCAATCATTTCCTCTGTGTGCGTGTGTGTGTGTGTGCGTGCGTGTGTGCATCCATCATCCCTGACAAGAAAAGACCAACATTGATGTCGGGTGTCCTCGGTCACTTCCACGGCTCCCTTGTTCCCCAAGCTAGGCTCCGCTCAGAGAAAGCCCTCCTGTCTTCCCAGTGTCCCGGCTCCAAACGAACAAGGAGCATGGGGGGTAAGTGCAGCTTTCCTGATGTCGGGGAATGAGGTCATGGGCACAGGATTGGAACCCAGAAGAAGGTGGGGAGATGGAAAACCTTGAGAAAGGAAACTACAAAAAAACACCATGTTCCAAAGCTGCTCCAGGTTTTGTCACGTGTGGAGGTCTTTACTTTCTCGGCAGGAGAGCAGGCTGGCTTTTGGTGGTGTTTGTATTGGAATCCAATAAGCACATCTGAGGGCTGGTCACCCCCTTAGGGATGCAGTTTTCCCTGCTGGGTACATTCAGAGAGATTCCTTCACGACATTCAGGTGATGCTCTCACCCACAGAAAGTCCTCCTTCCAGGATGGTTTTGCCAGGTGGGATGGGCTGACTTGGGATCCCAAAACCTTAGGTTCCTTCAACAGCCACCCAGCCGTAGGCCCTCCCAGCTGACTATGGCTCTTTTCCCGAGTGGCTCTCATCTTGTTTATGGAAGAATTCTCTGGGCCTGGAGGAGGGAAGGGCCGAGCTGATACAGAGCAACCATGGGAAGGGGTCAGTATGAGGAATGAATTTCGCAAGCAAGGTGGAAAGTGTTTGGTTTTCCTCGAAGCATGGGACGTCATCGATCATGGTATTCAAAATGTCTTTTGCACTGTACAAGTTTATGGAAAAAGATCGTATGCTGAAAAGTCTCAAAGCAAACTTTGTATTAAATACAAAAGTTCTTTTATGAAAAAAGCTGATACCCACAAAGTGCTTAGCAGTTAAGAGGCTGACGTACAATTAAATAAGCTTTCATTAAGTGGGATTACTAGTGCTGTTATTGTCTTGGGGGAAAAATAACCACCTTTTCTCACCTGTGATACTGTAGGGTTTCAGAATGGCTTTCTGTCTGGGAAAGCAAGACTTGCTGTCAAAAGGCTACAGTATATATTGCGACTACAGGAAGACAATTTGGTTTAAAAATCACACTGAATACATCTCAATATACACATCATAAGGTTCGTTCGGATCTAAATAGTGCAGAGAAAAAGGCTATTCTTCTTCAAAAATAAAAATAAAAGCAGCAAGCCATCATGATCCTCATCCAGTATGCCCACAGCTCATATGCTGCAATTTATAAGTAAATAAACCTCTAAATTACTAAAAAAAAAAAAAAAAATCAACACAGTAGCATTTATAATATTGCAACACTACCTCAACCTTGTCCAGACAGTGCCAAAGAGAACCTCCTTTTGAAATGCTCTTAGTAAACTCAAGCGAGTTTCATCGAGAGAAAAGTCTTCGACCAGAGCTGGGTGGACCCTGTCATCCTCGGGCGGGGCCCACCGCTAGTGCTGCGAACCTAAGAAGCCTTCTCTCCTCCTCTCCCTTTGTCTACGGAGCACGGAGCACGGTGTTAATCCCCTTCCAGATGGAGACTCCTCCTCGGTCCCGTTTGGCTTCTGCCTGAACCTCCCGCGGTAGTGACATAATTGAACGGAAACAGCAGGCAAAAATCAGAGCATGGCTATTGTAAAACATCGAGGTTGCAATCCAGGGAAGTGTCTGTTGGGCTGAGCTGTTTTCTATAGCATCTCAGCTGCCAGTGTTCTTAAACCATACAAATAGCCAAGGACGTTATCTACAGGATTGTAAACAAATTACATTCTTGTTTTAGGACATAAATAAGTTAAAATAGAGCAATTTAAGCGGAAACAAGGCAACATGCCGGCAAAAAAACTTTATATATCCGCGTGTGTGTGTGTGTGTGTATGTATGTATGTATGTATATATATATATGTACATATATATATACACATACCTATCTATATGGACGTATACAGTCTTGGAAAAGTATACGTTGATATAGATACAAAGAAATGGATATAACCTCGTGAGTGTCTATGAAGTTCTTCAGTTCCGTTGGTGCAAATTTACTAGGCGAGTTAAGCTCTGCAGTTTCAAAAAGTTGTTAAATTAACCTATACAACTGAGACCATGCTGCACAAGCATTTCAAAAACTCACAGACCAGTGGATTGGATAAATAGTCTCAGAAAAGAGTCTGTTTGCAGTTCCCGCCTAAGAAAACAAACAAAAAACCCTCCCCGACCCCCCCCAAAACCAAACAAGGGGAGGACTGGAAGTGTCCAGTACATTCATGCAGGGGACATGGTGGCCTGGCGGGTGCATGGCTGGTCCGTGTTTGGGTGGGAGCCGGGAAGGGCTGGTTCTGGGAAAATCGCTCACTTCCGTAAGCCCCCCTCCCCGAGCAGATCCCGCCCCTTGCCTCAAAGTGAAAAAGAGTTCAAACAGCATCGCAGCCAGAAAAAGGGTCTGTTGGGTGGAAATGTTGGTTTTCTCGCCAGTATTTGGTTTCCTGTTGTTGCTCGTTGCTGTTTGGGTGAGCTGGGTGCCTGGATGGATGGGGCCCGGGGAGGGGGGCGGTGGCAGCGGGGTCCTCAGCTAAAGCGACGTCTCCAGGCTGTGGATGGGGCTCCCTGGACTTGAAGAGGTAGCTGATTTGCTTGTGTCGGTCGTCAGGTTGATCCCGCTGTCGATGGCGCTGTTGTTCTTGTTGAGCGATGACGGCGGGCTCGAGTTCTGCTTGAGCGCGGCATCTTCTTCCAGGTCGGTGTCGTCAATGAGGGGGATGTGGGGTTGTGAATCTTCGATCCGGAATTCGGGGTGAGCCATGAAATTATGGATGGAGGTTCGAGACTCAGGCTTTTCTAGACCTTCATAGAGAGAGCTACGGAACGCCTTCACGACGCGAATCTGCAAGGGAAGCACAGGGGTGAGAAGCACTGTCCTGGGGTGAGGGGCAGCAGCCATGCTGGGAGGAGGGCTCGGAGGAGGGGTGGTGGGGAGGGGTTAGGGCACAGCGGGCGGCTGGAATCCACAGTCGCTGGGTATTATGAGCATGGGCAGGAGGGGGAAGAATGGAAGAGGGGGCTCAGGTTATATGCATCCATGAGGTTTTAAAAACTGCTTTGGTTTTGGGCAGAACTATAGTATTAGGACAGGAGGAATCAAGCCCCATCACAGAGGTGGTGGGAAACAGTGGTTAGAGGAAGCATAGTCCACTCCGGCGGGCACCCAGACCTAGTGAGAGACTGAGCCTTGTTAACTTTAAAGCAGAAGTTCAACCATGCAGAAGGGGAACGGGACCAGGTGGGAATAAAGGAGGAAGGAGGAGAAGCTCGTTTTAGAACATTAATCTTAAGAAAACCACACGCAGTTAAGAAACCATACAACATGGAACAGATAACATGTCAGAACAGAAGAAGAACGGAAAGGAGAGACAGTGGGATGAGCTGGGATGGGAGAAGACACACGAGGGCCAGAGAACAGGAACATCAAACCGAAGGCAGCAAAGCAAACCAAAGCCAGCTCAGGGCTTTCTGGGGTGCAGAGCAGAGGCAGCCAGAAAGCACGGAGGAGCCGGCAGACTGATGACATTCAGGGACGGGAGCATGCCACGGTGAGGGTCGGGAACCACACGGCACACACAGACAGATACACAGCTACACTTGGAAGCCTGGACAATGTGAACGGAGGTCTTTGTACCCAACGTTTCTTTCCTTCATGCATTTGGGAGGTAAACACTCGAGTATAGACTCAAAGCCCTGGCCAGTCATTGGAGTTGACTTTGGGGGGTCTCTTATTTCCTGGAGCATTTTATTTCTTTGTTTGTGCTTTGAAAACACAAACCCCCCCAAAGGAGGCCAGAATCAGATGGCCGAACCCAGCCCTGGGTGAGATTCTAGAGGCTGTGGACCCGAGGCACAAAAAGGTACATTCTTTCATTTTCTGTGTCTTAGTTTTCTGAAGAGCGAAAGGAGGTTGGACATCAGGTCTTCCAGACTAGCGGAAAAAGTGCTGGACTCGTAGTCAGGGAGACCGGAGTCTGAGTCCTGGCTCTGCCACTTTTGATGCCTTCACTGCGGGCAAGACACACTGCCTCACTGGTTGTCCTCTGCCCTGCCTCACGGGGTGCAGAGGAACAGGACCCTTGTGCTGGAGAGAGGGGTCCCTTTCTCCAGACTCCTGGGAGGGGGAAGCCGTGCCGGTCATCAAGAGGCAGATGGGAGTTGGGACAAAGGTGTTTCCTCCTCTCTTCCTAGCCCCAACTCAGAGTGGAGGCAGTGGCGGGGGGGAATACGAGGCAGCATCAGTGCCTTCAAGGAGCAGAGCCTCAGCCAAGTTGGTGGTGGAGGGGAGTGGAGGGTGCGCTCACGGCCCTCCCTGTAGAGCAGTGGGGACCTCCACACCACAGGCCTGAGGTGGGGGTGGGTTAGGGTGGGGTGGGGTAGGGGGGCAGAGAACCAGTGAGGTTCTTCTGGGGAGGCCCTTTTGGTACCAGGATCTGTGGACCCCTCAGCTAAACCCAGGGGTGTCTTGTTGGTGGGGCACAGTGGGGAAAGCCCTGTCCATGGAAGTGAATTTTCTAGATGGCTGTGGCTGATGGTTTTAAGTGTCCTGGCATGCGGCTTATTGTACTCTTTCCATGGGAAGTGTTTCTACAGCATGGGTAGTGCCTTTTGATTTAGCGTACACAGAAAAGAATTTAACTTTAAGTTGGTCAGTAATCCTTTTGGTCTACTGGAAGACCCCAGAGTTTTGATATATATTTTTTCTCTCTTTGTCAGCCATCATTACTTGTTCTGACTTTTCCTTGTTTGCTCAAAAGCATCTCTGTCCCTTTTCCCTCTTATGTGCTGTGGGCTGGAGACTCCAGGGGACCCTGCTTATTGGAATCATGCTTTAAATAAGAGGCATCAGGCGCCAAGCGAGAGCCAGCGGACTACCGTGATAGCCATTTCACTACTCGGAGGTCTCGTTCTCCCTGGATTCCCTGTTTGTGGCTCTGTAGAGATGACTAAATATTCTGATCTCCTGATGAGCAGGCCATTACACCCTTGATTAAGTGAAACCAACAAAAAAGGTGTCGTGGGCCTTAGCTTTCTCATCTGTCAAATGGGAAGCATCACCACTGTAACTGTCCAACCTAGTGCCCGGTGTGTTCTGAGGCTAGATTGCAATAAGGTGGTAGGGAGGTGGGACGGTGGTGGGACCCTATCATGTGACTGAAAATGCAGAGGGGACGACACACAATGAGATGTAGGCCCTTTGCCCTCCCCCTGGCATGGAGACAACAGAAAGAATGAACTGCTCTGGACAAGACTGTGGGGACAAGACTTTTCGGGACACCCCGCCACGGTCATCTCAAGTGTCCACTTCGGTTCTCTCCGCTGCTGAAATGAAAAATATACGGGAAGAAAAAAAGCTCTTCCGCCTCCCATCCCTGCCTACCCTGCCTTTTGGGGCAGAAGCTGCACGTGGGTATGGGGGGATGGGAGAGGGGAAAGGACCCGGCCTGTGGGAGTTCCCACATTGTGGTTTCATCAGCACAAAGGGAGCAGGAGACCCACGCCCCTCTTGGAGGGCTCTGAGGGAATGCGTCGGCCCTGGGCTGGGACAGGCTGGGACGGTTCGACATACTCGAATGTTTACCCGGCTTCAGGGAAGCCAAGAGTCTGGGATTGATTCACATTCATTTCAGGCTCAAGGTTAAAGACTCACAACCTCTTTTAATTTCACTCTCTCTTGCTGAACTCTGTCTCCAGGGTTCTCTAGCCCTCTAGGGAAACAAACACATGGAATATTCAGACAGTGGAGAGGTCTAGGCCCCACCCCAGAAGCAAGCCATTTTCTCGCCAACCCAAGATTGCACTAAGTCCGTTACCAAAACGCTAATGAGAGGCACAGCTTTCTTTTCTTTCCTTCTTCATCTCTCCCCTTAAAAGATGTGCACTCCTTGCCCTAGCCCTCCTTGGAATCAGGAGGGGGAAGGGGGCGTGGCAGCCGGAGATGCTCCCTGGGTGGTAGTGGCCAGGAAGTGGCTGGTTCTGGGTTAGGAGTCTTTTGTGCTTGCTTGGCCTGGTTAGTTCGAAGGAGTAGGGCCTTCACTGACCAACACAGAGCCTGCTACAAACTTGCTAAATACAAAAGTGGTTTGAGAGGCGTTAGTTGCTTGAGGGGCATAAGCAGGAGCGGCAGGGGGCTTGGCTTCAGGGTACAGAGCTGGAAGGTGCCCTTCTCCCCAGTCCCGGCCAGGCTGGCAGAGACTCCAACAGAGAAACCGCTTTCCTGGCCTTCTAGAGCCCAGAGGATGGACCCCTTTCCACTTTGTGAGGCTGTAGGCATGGGCACTGGTTCTGGAATGGAAATTCAACCCCTGCAGGCTCCAGGGCTATAGGCTTGTCTGGAAAGTGGTGTGGGATGGTGGGGAAAATGAGGTGCCTCAGAGTCAGACCTCTTGCCACTCACTTGTGTGATTGCGGCCAAGTCAGTCCAGTCCTCTGAGCCTCAGTGCCTTTCTCAGTGAAATGGGTGTATTGGCAGATCCTCCCTCCTATTTCCCTGGTGAGGCATATGCAAAGTGAAGGATGGGGGAACTACTTTGGAAAATGTTGAGTGGGGCTCAAGTATAAGGACTCAGGGGTGTGCCTTTAAGTTTGGGGGGGAAAAAACAAACTCACTTTTGCATCGGTCAGAAGAAGAAAGCAAGAGTGTGGAGCAGAGCTCCCTCCCAAACATTCTGGATTCGAGTCTGACCTTCCTGTCACGTCACTGCATGCACCTGTCTGCCTGGGGCCCTCCACCTCACAGTGGTGCCAGGGGAGGGATGGCTCCTCACCCCAAGGTCATGGGTCAGAAGTCCACCCCAAGCAGACAGTGCCGTGCCACAGGCCTTGGTGGTCAACTTTTGGCAACCCAGGGGACGGTGGTCTGAATCCTTCCAGGGTATAAGATCCCAGGTATTTTGGGTTCAGCATGCACCCAAAGGCATGCATGTTCAGAGGGCCACCCTCCTCTGCTGGAGAATCCCTAGGAAGAAGCCCCTGCTCAGAGGAGGTGGGAGGCAGTCTACCTCTCCAGCCCACACAATCCAGAACCCCTTCTCTGACTTCCTGCTACTGGTGTCACACCTCCCCATGGGAAAAAAAGCCTTCGACTCCTGAAGAGACCCTGCCTGGTAACTAGAGGGCCCTCAGAATCCTTGGAGAACAGAGGAGATGCTATTGTCATAGCAACTATTCAGATGAAGGAGGAACTGGGAGTTTTTATTTAGAGTTCACACTGTGACCGTCTTGATCAAAATGTGCGTGCTGAAGCTATTTTGGGGGATTCCCCTTTGGAACCAGTACTCCTGGCTAGGGGGATGTTTGGGTCCCAAAATACACCCCAAATTATAGCCTAGATTCTCCAGTAGAGGGTAGGAATACGAGATACTCAAGGAGGAAAGGTGGCAGCTGGATGAGGGGGTTATGCCTGGCCAGACCCTTTGGGGCCTCAGAGAGAATGGAGGGTGGGCAGAAATGGATGTAGTCTCTGAAGAAGGAGTGTTGAGAACTGGGTGTCGTTTGGCCTTATTGAATGGTTTTACAAAGGGCAGAAGAAAAGGTGAGAATGATGCTGCCCAGGTTTGAGGTGACCGAGCTCCTTCTCTAGGCTGTGAGAGCTAAGGTGTGGGGCTAAGCCATGGGAAGACTTCCAAAGGCTGCCTGTGTGCCCAGAAATGCCAGGCAGGCTCTGGCTGTGGCCAGTGTGAAGCACCGTGCCTCAAAGAGGTCCAGCCAGAGGGATGTGGGAGTCACCAGGAGGGATGGCAGGAACCCAAAAAAACGGTTTCTTTCCCCAGAGGC
>RCUC01125784.1:0-31948 GCA_003697995.1 Taxidea taxus jeffersonii | reverse complement strand
CTCTAATCTCTCGCAAAGGATCTGTAATAAGTTTAACTATATGATGCCCTGTACCAGTATTCCTTCTTCCTTTTTTTGCCCTTAGCAGTAACCCTACTTCAGAGCAGCCGTGAGGGGTGCGAGAGTGTGTCCAAGCATCCGGCACAACCAGAGCCAACGAATGCTCCTCAGCGTCCCCAGAAGCTGCCTGACCACAAGCAGCAAACCAGGCGGGGCTCACATCTGCCGAGAAGGGTGCTGAAGGAAGCAGCCACGGTGGGGCCTCGCCGCCTTCCTCCAAAGCCGGCAGTGGCTCAGCGGCCTGGCGCCCCGACCTCAGAAGGCTCAAGACCCCTCCTTCGTGTGTTTCTTCTTCCTCACAGGCTTTTCTGCAAAACATCTAGCTGCTCATAAAGCGTCGCCAGCGGAAGTTCTCCCCTTATCTGGGGGCCGGGAGGAAGGTCACGTGGAGGGGGCAGGGGTGTCCCGAAAGCTATTCGTAACAACGGTGGGGTGGCCGTGAGCATCCACCTTCACCCAGTGCTCACTGTGTGCCAGCCCCTGTGCTAAGTGCTGTTCACGTGGAAGCTCAGTTCCTCCCGCGGCCAGTGAGGGTGGCACGCGGGTAAAAGTGCACCCATCAGAGGGGCGGACCAACAGATGACACCTAAAACTGGTAAACCCGAGGCACACACTGTGCTCTGGACGTCTGGAAGTGCTCCCAGTCTGCAAAGCTGACCGAGGACAATGCCCGCCTCCGAGGCGCGGCCCGGCCCAGCCGTGGGCCACTGTTCTTTTCCATCTCCCGCTACCGCTGCAGGTTTCCAGCTGTATGCACGTATTACTTAGCTAATTGCATAGGATAAAAATGCCTTTTTTTATATAAATGATTTTTGAAATTCTATTATTCAGGGTTAGCCAGAGAATGATGAAAAGGCTGTTATCATGCCTACTGACAGGAGAATAAATTGGCACAGTCTTTTTAAAAGGCAATTTTATAACATTTATCAAGTGCTTTGGCCCGTAATTCCACTTCTAAAACTTATCCTGATGAAATAATCACGGACTGAGATTCAAATATAAGGACGACAATGGCACTGTACAAGGAATGATAACGCCTCTTCAATTAAAAAGCGGAAAACCTCGTGACTACCCTACAATAGGGCACCAGGCAAATGAATGACTTGTTCATGCACAAGAGCACGGCTGCCCTGAGCGCACCAAGCAGTCATGGGAGGAAGAGCTCAGCGTACAACATAAAGGGAAAAGATGGGGCGGAAACCTACATATGTACAATGTGACCCTCCTTTGGTAGGAAAAATGATATACATGTATGTATGAAGAAAAACACTAGAAGGAAATACATTAAAATATTAACACTTGGGAGTACCTGGGAGGCTCAGTCATGGGGCATCTGCCTTCGGCTCAGGTCATGATCCCAGAGTCCTGGGATCGAGCCTTGCATTGGGCTGCCTGCTCAGCAGGAAGCCTACTTCTCTCTCTCCCTCTGCCCCTGCTTGTATTCCCTCTTTTCCTGTGTGTCTCTCTGTGTCAAATGAATAAATGAAATCTTTAAAAAAAAAAAATTAACATTTTAGAGAGTGAGAATTACAAGTATGGTTCCCCGCCTTCTACTTTTCTGTAATTTCTACAACAAAGGCAGAAACACAACACTTTCTTTTAAAGTACCAGCTCAAAAGTCTTCAGGGGAGCAAACAAACCCTTCCACCAGCAGAAAGCTGAGGACCCGCATCAGACACACGGAGACCAGCTAACCATCTGGGCTTGGCTACAGTCACTAGTCAGGAAGTGTCAACACCAATGGGCTGAGGCTGCTGGGTCTCCAGGGCTGAAAAGAAACTCCACAGGATCTTTAAAAAATAAATCAGCCTATAGGAAAAGAGTCTTCTTAAATCTGAAATCCCCACCCAAAGCCCCCAATGCCCCCCTCTCACCCAGAGCATGATACCTCTGATGTGTCCTGTCAGGCAGGCTGCAGGGACGGGCCGTTGGAGGAGGGTGTGCGCCCTCACAATCCACAACCCTTGAGGCAATCTGTCCGGGGAATCCAGGAGCAGAATCCCAGCTCCTGTGCCAGGACTGGGACTTTGCTCTTGTTCATTCTGGATCCAAGAATGGTCTGCATTCTGACTTGCCCACATAGAATAGCCTCTGGATTTTGCTCTCCTGGTCCCTTACCCTCCCCTCTCTCTCCTCCAAATGCCAAACCTGAAGCCCAGTTACTACAAAAGCTCCAAATTTCTCACTCACCAAGCCCACCTCCCCTCTTTGCAGCTCACACCCCCGCCCAGCACCCAGGGTCCAATACTCCTTCAGCCTCACCGGTGGTGAGCCTCACCACATTTCCCCACCCCAGCCACCCACCAGGACAAGCCTCTCCTCTCAAACCGCCAAGGTCTTCTCCCTTCTCTCACAGGACCTTAATTCCTGATCACAGAGGAAATCAAAGCAACTGGAAGGGGACTTCTGCAAGCTCCCACATCTACCCCTCCACCCTTTTCTCCTGTTACGATGGATCCTGTCATTTTCTGATGGAGGCCAAACCCTCCACTCTGGCGCTGGGCTCCATGCCCCGCCTACGCAGCCACATCACTAAGCAATTCCCCTCCTGCACAGTTCCAGCTTCCCTTCTACTCAATCAACCAAAATTTCCCACGTGGTAAAAACTCTCTTGATCTCACATGCTCTTTACCCCGTTTCTGCTTCCTCCTGCTCAAGAGCCACCTACCTGCACTGCATAACCCCTTCCCTCCTGTTCCCTCTCACACCCTTCCCACCAAGCTTCTGCCACTCTACAGCTGTTCTCAAGATCACCAACCACACCATAAGGACAAAGACTCTCTCCATGACCCAACTCTAGCCAGGCTCCTCTCTCCGCCGGTCCTCAACCTTGGCCCACAAAGACTTGAACAAAACACGACTACAGTTTCTAACAGCTCAAGACCGCATCCCTACGATCACCCTAGCACAAAGTGCTTGCTTGAGAAAAGTCAATGCTGTGACACCCAACGATGGGGCCCCATCAGAGCGCTCTGTGGAAGAGTAGAAGCCTACCTTTGACAAGTGCCAGTTAGCAAACCAAGATGGGTTTCACACAGACCAACACCCCTGCCCCGGTTTTTGTAGTCTTTCACTTCCTAAGTCTACTAAGTGCCGCTCCCCCTTCCCGTCCCTATTCCCTCAGTCACCTCTGGACAAGTCCAAGGTGAGTTCAGTTCACGCAGATCTTATCCCTACTACAACAGTTATTACTGATTAAAATCCAGCCTTACCTCTTTAATTATGGTAAACTACGGTCCGGCTTGCTCCTTGCAGACATGAAACCCCATGGCAGATTCTCAGCACTCACCTTATTTGACCTAACAGCAGCATCTGACAGCTGATGCTCACTTCTGTCTCCACATTCTTTTTTCCTCTTGGCTTCCAAACAGACCCCACTACCACCTCCTTTTCCTCCTACCCCTTCACCTCCCTGGCCCTTGGCACTAAAGGGCTCCAGTCTGTGAGCCCAGTTTCCTCTCTGCCTACATTCATTCGCTAACTGATCTCAGCTAGCTGTGCTGCTCTAAACACCAACTATCCGCTGGTGACCTGGCCATCTCCCAGGAACTTCTCCCGAAACTGCACTAGTACACTGTATCACCTACTCCCTCACACACCATCTCAAACACAAGGCATCAACACGTACACTTCTGATGGTCCTCCACAAACCCATCTTCCTGTGCATTTTGTCCTCTCAACAAACGGGCATCTGGGGAAATCCAGATTCTAGCTCAAGCTAAAGACTAGGGTGTCCCACGACTCCGGTGTTCGCTAGCCCCGTTGGCCTGTCTCTAAAGCACGTCCATAGGGCAGTGACTCCATTCCACTCCCTGTACCACTACCACCCTCCCATCTGCGTTTCTCAAGGGCCTCTGCCCCTCCACTCCATTTCCAACACAGCCTGCGGAATGCCTCGGAGAATGCCCAAGTCAAGCTCTGCCTGACACCCTCCCAAGGCTTCCCACTGTCCTCGGGGAGGAGTCCGCGACCTTACCTAGGCCTCCGGGCGCACGTGGCTGCCCGACGTCCCCCCTGTCCCCCGCCCTCCGGCTTGTGCTCTCGCCGCAGCGGCGGCTGCTGCTGCGCCCGGAGCCCCTCCACCTGCCGTGTCTGCGGACAACGACACGGCCCGCTCTCCACGCCCTGCTCCGCCTCATTTCCCTGCCAGCGCCCACCACCACCTTACTTCTTCATTCCGTCCCCGCAGAACGCGAGAGCCCCAGGTGGTGTCGTTCCGCCGCGAGCCCGGGCCTGGGGCAGGCGCACGAGCGGGAGCCCACCGCACGCTTTAGTCAAGTGGCGGCTTGTGGCGAAGGGAATGACACACAAGTGGCGGCTCGGGGGGCACAGCCCGGGGCAGCCAGGGCTCGAACTCCGCGCGCCGTCTGCGGGACTCCGCCAGTCCCTCCCGCCAACCGCCGGGTCCCGTACCCACGTGGAAGCCGCCGGGCGACCTCCGACCCCAGACCACGCCAGCCTCGCCTACCTGAGCGCGGCCGCCGCCGCGGGCTTCCGGCAGGCGCACCGCCCTAGTAACACAGTCCCGCCCTCCGGAGCGGCGTCGCCCATTGGCCGAGGCCCGCCTCCGTCTGCCCACCGGCCAATGGCATGCGGCGGGCTTGTCCAGGTGCGGACGCAGGCTGTTGGCGTCATCTCTGGGCGCTGCCTGTTGCCAGGAGCCGCGAGTTGCCTAGCAACGCCCTCTACGCGGGCAGCCGGGGCTGGGGCGCCGCACCCGACTTTGGGCAGCGGAGGCCAGCCGACCCCAGGCGGACCGCCGCGAGAGGTCTGGGCGCACCAGATTCGTCTTAAACGCAATTCATTTGTATGAAATGAGGATGCTGCAACCATGGAACTGTGCACAATATTTGAACACCCCACGGGTGGAGCCCCGGGGATGCGGTCTTCGGCTTAGGGGTCTCCCGGGCGGCCGCACGTGGCTGGCAGGTGCCCGAGTGGGGTGACTGTCGCTGCCTCGGAGCCCCGGGGGGCCTAGGGACGGGAGCGCCGCGCCGGGCGGGCAGCGCGGGGCCGCGGCGGGAGCCCGCGCCGTTCCGCGGTGCCTCCCCTCCTTCCAGGTGTGAGGGTAGCTGCCCGCGCACGCAGGTGCGGCTCTGGTAACACGCCACCTTCCCCCGGTGCGGTGCGGTGCGGGTGCGGTCGCTCCCCGCCCTCCCGCGCACGCCCGTGTGAGCACGTCCAGCCTTGCTGACTTCAAGAAAACCGTCCTGTTTTCAAACTGCCCCGACGGCCTCGCGGCCACAGGGCCAAGGGTTTTCCTCCCATAAGCGTAAACAGCATAAAATGAAATGTAAAAGTGATGAAGTTCTGGGACCTAGGTGAGGTTCAGTGGGGCGAGTTCCGGAGCCCACCGCCAAGAAAGAATTCTTAAGACGTCTTTGGTGCAAAAAGTGGTTTATTAAAGCACGGGGACAGGACCCATGGGCAGGAAGAGATGCTGCCCCAGGGATGTGAGGAGTGGTCTATTATATATTTGTAAGTTGGGAGAGGGTTAGGGATGGCGTAAGTCTCTAAGGAATTTTGGAAGCAAGGTTCCTAGGATCTTGAGGGGCTAGCTATTGTTTGGGAGAAAGGTTATTTATTACCAGTAATAAAAATCTTCTCGTGAGACCCTTTAGATGTATATCAGTGGGTCATATGCTTGGGAATGATTGTTGACACTGTCTTGGAGGTTTAGAAATAAAGTTTCCTAAAGGAATTGTTAAAGTAGACTAACGGGATCCTGGTTGGGGGTAGGGGGTCGGTCAGGCTAGGATTGTCCTTTGCCCTTAGCAAAACCTCAAGGTGAGGACAGTTGAGTCCCTAGAGGAGAGCCACTCTGCCTGTTTCAAGGGCTTGTCAGTAGGTAAGGAATTTTAATGATTTTCTTTCTGCCTCTGTTTCCCACATCAAAAGTAGATGAACATGTAATATATTGTTTAGTTTTGCCTTAAAAAAAAAAGGAAAAAGCTCTGATATTCTGTTTTAGGGGCGCCTGGCTAGCTCAGTCTGTAGAAGATGCCAGTCTTGATCATGAATTATCATGGGGTCATGAATTTGAGCCCCACACTGGGTACAAAGATTACTTTAAAAACTTTAAAAGAAATGCTGTTTTGTGCCATCAGAGTGAAATATTCTGACGGGATAAAAGGAAACCCAGAGTACTAACCCTGACATTAAGCAACATTTTCCATTCAGGGGTCAGTCGGTTCTGGAAGAGGCAGCAGGAAGGCTGAGAACCTGAATAGAGATTGACAGCTTTGTGGGCTAGGGCTCCTAAGGGGTAGGGTTCTTGTAAATGTCCCATCTTTGAGCTGAGACCCTGAACAGCTACACTGTAAGAGTGAATAGGACCAGAGTAGACCAGGCTTGTAGGGACTTCATAAAATCCAGATTAAATTCACCCCAACTTCTGAAACTGCATTCAGGTGATTCAGGGTTGACTGTTCATGCTGCTAGCCTGCTCAAAGAAAAAAGGGTAAACCTCCCTAGAAGAAAAGTATAGTATTTCTGTAGCCCAGATTGTAATTACTCATATTATGTTCAGCACTCAATAGGAAACAGCCATGTACACAAGGAGACAACACAATGTTATAGGAAACCCAGAAAAAGAAGATACCACTTTCACCGTACAAGAGACTGCTGACACATTCATCGAACGTTGTAACTTTAGGCGTCTGAAAATGACCTGCTCTTGATGGACAGCCCCAGTTACATCCTCAGATGATGTCCATGGCCGGGTGCTCAATCTCTAAGGCAAGGTAGCACATCCAGAGCTGCTTAGGATGTTCTATAATTCTCTGCAGCAGAGGGCATGGCTTTGTGCCAAGCTCTAGGAGATGGTGCCAGGGACCACACACACACACACAGTCTCAGCTACCATGTACGTACCTCTCTAGCTCTATTGGACCTTCCAAGTTATGTGGCCCAAGTGCAGGACAGCTTGCACCACAAACTGGATCTGGTGCAGAGCCTTCCTTTTGCTTTGGGCCTCACTCAACACCAACAGACTTCCAAGTTTCCCGGTAAATGAATAGCGGTCATATTAAATATGGTCTACGTTGCCTCCCAAATCCAAAAGGCAGAAAATTGTATTTTCTATTTCTGCATAACAAATGAACACAAACTTGAGCAGTTTAAAACAATAAACTTAGCAGCTTCATGTCGCAGTCTCTGAGGGGTCAGGAACACCTGTGTGCCTTAGCCCTGTGCCTGTGATTCATGATCCCTCACAAAGCTGAAGTCAAGATGTCTGCCAGGGCTGTGGTTTCATCAGAAGTCTTGTCTGGGGGACAGTCCATTTCCCAACTCATATGTGACTATTGGAAGGATTCACTCTCCGAGGGTCACTGGGTTTAGGGCCTCAGTTCTCCTTGGCCATTGGCTAAAGGCCTCCCTGAGTTCCCTGTACAGGGCAGCTCACATGGCAGCTGGCTTCCCTAGGGCAAGTGGGCAGGAGGGCATATAAAAGGGAAGTCACAGGCTCTTTGAAACCACATATTGTGTGATTCTATTTACATGAAATGTCCACAACAGGCAAATCCAGAGACAGAAAGTAGATTAGTAGTTGCTGGGGGCTGGTGTTGTGGAGAGAATGGGGAGTATTAGTGGGTATGAAGTTTCCTTTGGGGACACTGAGAATGTTCTGGAACTAGATGGTGGTGATGATTACCCAACACTGCAAAGGTACTAAGTGGTATCGAATTATTCACTTTAAGATGGTTAAAATGGTGAATTTTGTGGGTTTCTTATCATGAAAAAAAATTGATTGTTCCTCCATAAATGTGGTTATTCATGTCAAAAATGGCTGTTTGTTGGTGTCTGTGTCTCTCCAGTCGCGGGGCTCCCCACCCCCGTCATCTTGCTGGACTTTGTTGAATCTGTGAAACAATAGCAGGAGCCCAAACGTTAAGACTGAACAAGAAAGTATTCTTTTTTTTTTTTTTTTTTTTAGATTTTATTTATTTGAGAGAGAGAAAGCACAAGCAGGGGGAGCAATAGGCAGAGAGAGAAGCAGGCTCTTTAGAGCAGAGAGCCCGATGCGGGGCTCGATCCCAGGACCCTGGGTTCATGACCTGAGCCGAAGGCAGATGCTTAACCCACTGAGCCACCCAGGCGCCCCCAAGAAAGTATTCTATCGCTCGCAACCCTCTACCTCATTCCCATCCACCCAACCTCACATAGGTAGCCAATGTCATTAATTTCTGGTTTATCCTTTCTGAGCTTTCTCTAGCAAAAACAAGCAGGTGTGTGGATATTTCTTCCCTATACCGAAGGCAGGACTGTGCACATTCCTCTGCACCATGCTCCTTCAAGCCAACAATCCATCCTGGAAATCTTCCATCAGCTTACAGGCATCCTCTTAAGCTTTCCTACAGGTTGGCGGTGCCCCGTGGTGGACTGACTGGCTCATTTAATCAGCATCCACACACGGGCGTTCAGTCTCCAGCTCTGCGATTGTTAATTGGGCTGCAACTGAACAATCGTGTACACATGTATTTTACTGTTCGTGGTGGTATGCCTTCAGGGTCGACTCCTGGGGTGGACTGTCAAATACCGTTTTGCTGGATATAGCCAGATCTTCCTTCATAATGGTTGACAATTTGGAATCCCCACCAGCAATGTGTGGACATCTCTCTTGCTTACAGCCTTGTCAACAGAATATCCCGTTCGAGTTTGGATTTCTGCTCATCTAATCCGAGAAATGGGACTTCAGTGTGGTCTTAATTTGCATCTTTCCTAACTCAAGTGAGGTGGAACTTCCCTTTCTATATCCCAGGATCATCTTTATATACTCTTATGTCACTTCATTCTTCACCCATGTTCCTATCTGCTTTTTCTTAAAAACTATTTTCAACTTTTTTTTTTTGAGATTTTATTTATTTACTAAAGACAGAGAGAGAGAGCACGAACAGGCTCTCTGTTCCCTCTCTGTTCTGTTGCCCTCAGAGGCAGAGGGAGAAGCAGAAGCAAACTCCCTGCTGAGCAGAGAGCCTGATGCGGGGCTTGATCCCTGGACTCTGGGATCACGACCTGAGCTGAAGGCAGACACTTAAGCGACTGAGCCACCCAGGCACCTCCTATCTGGTTTCTGATCTCTTTTCCCCTCAGTGTGTCCATCCTTTATTAGAGATATCAACCTTCACCTGTGATGTATGTGCAAATACCTTGTCCTTGTCTGTCACCCGTCCTTTGGTCTCCACCATGCAACTGTGCTTTGACACTAACAACCCTTTCCTTCATCCCTCTGACTTTTGAATCATTGTGGGGAAGCCTTTCCCATACACAGTTTTGGAGAAATTCACTCAAGTTTTCTTTCCATACCCTGTTTGGTTTCACTTCTTACATTCACATTTCTGGTGGGAGTCCCTGTGTGTGTGTGACTTAGGATATAGACCCAGTGTGACCTTTCTCTAAGTGGCTGCCTGGCTGAACCAACACTGCTGTTCAAAAAACCCATCTTGGTTCCATGGACTTGAGATACATTTTTTTTCATAAGATTTAATTATTAATTTATTTTTGCAAGAAAGAGAGCACACACACAAGAGTCAGGGAGGGAAGGGCGGAGGGAGAAGCACACTCTCCACTGAGCAGGGAGCCCAACACGGGGCTCGATCCCAGGACCCTGAGATCATGACCTGAACTGAAGGCAGAGGCTTTAACCCACTGAGCCACCCAGGCGCCCCCAGGATCCTGGGATCTTGACCTGAGCCGAAGGCAGACGCTTCACTGACAGAGCCCCTCTCCGCCGCCCAAGATACACCTTTTATCTCACCCGAGTTTCCACATGCACTTGTGTTTCAGGGTTTCCTGCTCCACTGCACGGGCCACCCGCTGCTGTGCCCACCACACTGTTCTCCGCAGGAGGCTTTACAGTGTGCTGTGAGACCAAGCAGGGCTCTCGTCCTGTGCTCCTTGGCTCTTCCTCCACGTGTAGTTTTCCACGACTCCACTGCCGACTCGTGGAGCTCCAGAGAAGCAGCTTGTTGGTATTTTTATTGGGATCCTCTTAGATTTAAAATTAATTTAGGCAAGCCAAAACGAACAGCAGACCACAGAAAAATCAGAAAAGACACCACTGTTCTAAGCCTTGAGCTCTATAGTCACACACCTTGCAATGACACTTAGAAGGAAAATAGAAAACTTGGAAACTGCCAAGTTTCCAAGTGGATTAACTCCTCTTACAAAAGCACTTGTTGAAACTGCTATCAAAAACAAAAACAAAACAAACAAAAAATGACAGAGAGAGATGATGAAGTTGGAAATGGTTCTGACCATTAAAACAATAGCATCTGGGGGCACCTGGGTGGCTCAGTGTGTTAAAGCCTCTGCCTTTGGCTCAGGTCATGATGGTCATGATCTCAGGGTCCTGGGATCGAGCCCCGCATCTGGCTCTCTGCTCAGCAGGGAGCCCGCTTCCCTGTCTCTCTCTACCTGCCTCTCTGCCTACTTGCGATTTCTGTCAAATAAATAAAATCTTTTGAAAAAATAGGAACTGATAACATTTTTTAGGGATTGGGAAACTTTCTACTTTTTGGAGCTGAATTGGTCTTTATGTTAAAGTGGCTGTGTACCAAGTCTCTTTAATAGGACTCATTGTTGTCCAGGTTGTGTGTTTTGCTATTTTTACTTTTTATATATAAAGAACTAAAAATAAGGGCAAATAAAGTAATAAATTGGTGGATATAATTTTCAAAAATAAAATTAAATTACCTTGGGCAAAATGGACATCTTTATGATGCTGTCTTCCAAGAACAGGCCTCAGTGGCTTGTGTCTACTTTTGTGTCTTTCATGTTTTAAAGTTTTGTCCGCTCTAGATCTTGCATAGATCTTGTTGGGTTTATCCCTAAGTATTTTGTCTTTACTGCCATTGTAAATGGGATTTTGCTCTTTGTATCTTCTGATCATTGTTTATGGCAATGAGGGCTATTGATTCCTGTGTGTTAGTTTTATATCTTGTCACCTCTTGAAATTCTTACATTGTTAGAGGAGCTACATATGTTTTATGATCTTATGGAAATTATATCTCACGTCCTACTTTACTGAGCACTATGTAACAGAGATCTGAGATACTACACTTGTCTTCCCCTTTCCTCCAGATCTCTATTCCCTAGCACTCAGTCTGGGCCCAGTGCCAGGTCTTCCTTCCCTCCCCTCTCTCCCACTCTGTGATTTCATCTGTTGCCATGGCTTTCCATCCAACCATATGCCAGTGACTCTAAATCCTGTTTCTGGTCTCAACCTCGCCCCCTGGACTCGCTTACCCACCTGCCTACATGGCTTCTCTACACAGCAGTCCAGTAAATATCTCAAACAGAACATGCTCACAGCCCAACTCTGAATTCTTCCTTTCAAACCTCTTCCCTTGCTCACTGTACCCTGCCCACCCCCTGCAGAGCCTAAGTGCCACCAAGAAAAGCAAGGTGCTGTCCCCACTCCTCTCTGTCACCCTGTACATCTTGTTAACTTAACAGCAACAGACTTTCCATGTCTCCTGCCCCCATCCATTTCAGGGCTCCACAACCAGGCACCCAGGTCACCCACTCTGTCCTCCTAATGCATTCTCTACCTTATAAGGGCCAGAAATATCACTTTAGGTTGTGGATCAGATTACTGTATTATTCATTTTGAGAGTAACATGTTTGTAATTTTTTAATGTATTGTTTCTGCCCAACAATGGGCCTGAACTCACAATGTTGAGATCAAGAGTCACATGGTCCACAGATGGAGCCCCCAATGTCTGTAATCTGATTATTTATTTCATTTTTTTAAATTCATTTATTCGGGAGAGAGAGGGTGCATGTGAGCAAGGGGAGGGGCAGAGGGAGAGATAATCTCAAGCTCTGTGCTGAATGTGGAGGCCAGCTCGGGGCTTGATCTCAGGACCCCAAGATGATGACCTGAGCCGAAACCGAGAGTCTGCGGTTAACTGGTGGAGCCCCCAGACACCCTCCATGTCCATAAGTTTAAAATTCCCTCAAGGATTCCTCAGCATCCTACGGCCTGGTAGCTAGTCTCCACATCTGCCAGGTGGGAGCCTCATACCGGTCTCTCAACTAAGCCACGTAATAGCGCAACCATACAAGTGCCAACCTCACAACAGGAGAGCACATCAAATCTGCATATGCTGTATTCCTTCCAGCCACATCTGAGGTGCAATCACCCGCAACGGCTCTAGAATTCGATACCGTGATGGAGTTCATGCTTTTGGAAGCAACATGTGCTGAGGCCGACTTCCCTACTCTCTGGATAACCACAGCAAACCAAAGCAGTGCAGGTGTGGGTATGGGGGAGGCTGGGGGGCAGCACAGATACAGGCTGTGCTTTCTGCTCAGTTTTGCCGTGAAACCCAAAGCTGCCCTAAAAAATCTGTTTACCAAGTAAAGAAAGATCAAATCCCAAATGATCCTGCTCCGGGCTTATAGCTGAAATAAGTAACCATCGGGAAACATGACAATGGTGCCCCGTCTCTGGACGTTGCAGCAGGAATCCCAATGACACACATCCAGCCCAACTCCTGCCAAACACTCCTGGGCGCCTAGTCTCAAGTCAGTAAAACTGCTTTCCTAATTTACAATTTTCCTAATTCAGCAAAAATGACAGTGATACTGTTTTCTCCACTTGTTGTGCTTCCTATAAACTCCATCTCGGCCTTGGATGCTGAGATGGATTCCAGGACGTGGTGCATCTGATCCTGTCCACTAAGGTTACCGCGGCCTCCAGCTCAGCAGGCTCCCGGCACAGACACACCGCCGCGGCAGGGTTCCAGGCTCAGAACAAGTTTGGGAACCCCTGCTTTAGCCAAACCGTGCAAGGGTCACCGCTCCATGAGACAGGGGTATATGACAGCGGGGAAATAGGCAGGAGGGCACATGCCCCAACAGACCAAAGAGTCTGCCTGTGGCCAGTGCTGTGTAGCTGGCAGTGTGGGACAGCAGCTCGAGGACCCGCCTGTGGTGGGAGGCAAATGACGCAAACACTCAGCCAGATGACAGCCATGACCTCACATCTGGGCAGGGTGTAAGCAGCAACAGCTGGTCGCTCAATACAGAGAACCTGACCTTTTCCCTGGCATCCCATAAGCTTCCTGAGTGCTATGGAAACTGGCCCTTCTGAATGTTCTCCTTCTCCAGGGAATGTTCACAGGAAAGCAGGAAGGGAGACACTGGCCCACAGATACTCTTAGCGCACTTTCTTCTTAAGATTGAGCCAAAGCGAAGCTATTTACACAAGTAGCTTTATTTCTGTTCAGAATGATAACCTACAGAATATAAAATTAACCAACTGCTCTGCCTGTCGGCATGTTTTTGTTATTGTTGTTTTACTAAAGACCATTTTAAAAGGTTACTTTTGGGGGTGCCTGAGTGGCTCAGTGGTTAAGCCTCTGCCTTTGGCTCAGGTCATGGTCTCAGGGTCCTGGAATCGAGCCCCGCATCAGGCTCTCTGCTCAGCGGGGAGCCTGCTTCTCTGTCTCTCTCTCTGCCTGTCTCTCTGCCTGCTTGTGATCTCTGTCAAGTAAATAAATAAAAATCTAAAAAAAAAAAAACCTCATTCTTTAAAAAAAAATAAAATAAAAGGTTACTTTTATAGTATTTATTCCAAGAACATCTCAGCTGGTGGTGAATTTGAAAGAGAAGATCTCATCACCTAGAACAGGGGTGTGCATAAACTCTGCAACTGTGGGCTTGGGCAGAGCTCCCCCTAACGTCCTAAAGAGGCAGACACACTTGGAACAAAAAATTAGAAACCAACAGCAAACCACCTCTTGCCCCAGTTGGATACACTCCTCCCCCCTGCACTTTCGACACTCTCTACCGCGATCACAAGTCTTTACATCATTTCAGAAAATACAGAAAAGCAAATCAGCACCTCCCTGTGGAACGTTCTTGGCAGGTCAAATAGAGAAGTCGGACTTGTTTCCCTCAGCACGTTCCCCAGAACACACCACCACCGCCTCCAGACATCTGCAACACTGGATGAATGCCAGAGACCCTGACTCTCAGACCGGAAGCTTGAAGAACCAAGGCCAGTTCAGCCACTGACCAGTTTCAGAGCCTATGTTTTGAGTTTGGTCTTAGGCTTATTGCAAAGAATGAATATGGAAGATTGACTAAAAATACATTTAAAATATCCCCAATCCCTCCCATCATGGATGACTTACAAACGCTGACATGGGGCTGATGGTTATTGTATCCACTCTCCCTGTGACACTGCACCTGACTTCCCCAAAGCAACCAACATTCCCATCAGCCATCACCACCATCCAGATGGAGGGCCTCTGGTGATGCCTTGTCTGATGTTGCAGCTCGCACGCCGCTGGGCAGGCAGCAGCCAGCCCCTCCAGGCTGCAGACTAGATGCCAGACACCAGGAACGACGAGCAGCCTGGCTCTGGGCCTTGCCCAGGAAGGGCTGGTTGGTGCCAGCCCAAGGCCAACTCAGGGAAAAGCAGGAAGGCAGCCCCGGCAGGGAGCGTTACCTCCCATGGCACTTGTCACCTGCTGACTGTGGGTCTGGGTGCCAAAATAGACTGGGGGTACTCACGTTGCGTCTGTCCCAGCCAGCAAGAAAACACCCAGCTTATACACCAGCTGTCACTCCCATCAGCCATAAATCCAAATTCCCTAGGACAAGGTAAGCATGACACCCTCAAAAGGTTGGCTTTTACACCCATTTGTCTAGGAGAGGAGGGGGTGGTGGGTTCGTGAGCTGGGCAGGGGACCCAGGACAGAGAATGAACACTGGAGGCCCATGCCTCTCAGCAAAGCTTCGGGTTTCCATCTGAGACATCCATCCTGAGCTTCCAAGGACCCTCTGCCCTGGAGATGTCCGATGGCAGGGAACACACAGGACGCCCATGGCACCTGTTAATAGAACACCACTCACACCCAATCACCCCTGTGGCTGTTTGCAGGTCAACTACAGCTAGCTTGCTCCAGGTCCTCCTCAAATGGCTTAGCAAATGCAATCCTGTCCTGCTTGGAAGCTCCTCCTACCGCCTGGTGCTTCTCAAACATTGCCACAGAAGCACCCCAACAGATAAGGAAAGTGAGTCCCTTCCTACCTTGCACAGATGAACACAGAGCACAAAACCGTGTTACATTTTTCTCAAAAATGCATGCAAACTTCTAACACTAAAAAAATGTAACATGCTGGAGGGCACCTGGGTGGTTCAGTTGGTTAAGTGTCTGCTTTCTGCTCAGGTCGTGATCCCAGGGTCCTGGGATCAAGCCCTGCATTGGGCTCCCTGCTCAGCAATCAGGCTGTTTCTCCCTCTGCTGCTCCTCCTGCTTGTGCTCACTCTTTGTCTCTCAAGCAAAACAAAAAAACCCCGAAACTGTTTAAAAAAAAAAAAAAAAGAAATAGGGGGGCACCTGGGTGGCTCAGTGGGTTAAGCCTCTGCCTTCAGCTCAGGTCATGATCTCAGGGTCCTGGTATCGAGCCCTGAATCGGGCTCTCTGCTCTGCAGGGAGCCTGCTTCCCCCCTCCCTCTGCCTACTTGTGATCTGTTAAATAAATAAAATCTTAAAAAAAAAGAAAGAAATATAATACCAGCCACCTACCTGTTTCTAAGGTTTCTAGTAGCTACAGTTAAAACAAAAACAGGTAGGGGCTCCTGGGTGGCTCAGTGGGTTAAGCCTCTGCCTTCAGCTCAGGTCATGATCTCAGGGTCCTGGGATCGAGCCCCACATCAGGCTCTCTGCTCAGCGGGGAGCCTGCTTCCTCCTCTCTCTCTTTCTCTGCCTGCCTCTCTGCCTACTTGTGATCTCTCTGTCAAATAAATAAAATCTTTAAAAAAAAAAACAAAAACAGGTAAGATTAACTTTATTGCTTTATTTAATCCATCATCCCCCAAATATTAGTATTTTAACATGTAAATAATAACTTCAACAATCACATATTTTTTTGGTATTGTCTTCAAAGCTCAGTGTTTTTGATTCTCAATTTGGGTATTATGTTTTCATGAGAAAGGGTTGACCTGTATTTAAAATTTACAGTTGAAAGAAGACTCACATACCATAGTTAACATACTGAAGAGTTTTCTAAAAAGTTCATCAAGTTAATTGCCTTTAAGTTAAATGCAACTAGGGACGCCTGAGTGGCTCAGATGGCTAAGCGGCTGCCTTCGGCTCAGGTCATGATCCCAGGGTCCTGGGATCGAGTCTCACATTGGGCTCCTTGCTCGGCAGGGAGCCTGCTTCTCCCTCTGCCTGCCACTCTGCCTGTGCTCGCTCCTTCTCTCTCTCTCTCTGATAAATCAATCAATCAATCAATCAATCAATCAATCTTAAAAAAAAAAAAGTTAAATGCAACTAAAAATTCAACCCCAGTTGGGCCGAATGCATTTCCCGTGCTCCATAAACTGTGGCTAGTGACCATGTACCAGACAGCACGGGTGCAGAGAAGTTATTTGTCCAAGTGGGGTCCCCAGACCGGCAGCACTGGCATTAGCTGGGAACTTGCTAGAAGTGCAAATTTTCAAGGCCCACCAGCCCCATAGAACCAGAAGACTGGGAATGGGGCCCAGCACCCTTCGGAGGAGCCTTCCACACAATTATAAGCCTGGGAAGTGTGAGAACCACTGGTCCAGAGCACATACCACCAACTAAACCCACAGAAATAGTTTTGATCGCCTATTTTTGGAATGGAAACTGAACAGAAGCCTCTCCCCGCTTTGCATTTTGAGGCTCTAAAAGCAGAAGTAATTGCCTGGACAGGAAGGAGCAAGGGGAGGTCTGGATGTTTAGGTAGATGACCAGTGGGTTAAGATCAGGACCCAACTCAAATGACATCTTGCTTCAGTTTCCCAGTGCCCAGGGTCGCAGGACATGGGGATCCTTCATGGACCAAGGCTGTCAGTGTAAGCCCAGCACTTGAGTCTGTATGGCCACAGAGCTGTTTGCTCAGTGGAGCAGGGACTGTGTGTAGGGGCCACCTCTGAATAAGGACCTTACCACAGTAGGTCTATAGCCTCCCCCACCTTTCCTGGGCTCAGGTGCCTGTCACCACAAAAGCCACAAGATGAAGACAGAATAAATCAGCTGTGTGGTTATGTAAGTGACAGAGGCTTCCAGAATGCTGGGTTGTTCTTGAGGGACTCAGGCCAGGGCAGAGATGCCCTCTGAAGGATCTGAGTGTGCCAGATCAACCTTTATGTCACTTTACTTGGAGGAAGCAGAGGTTGATGGAGTAGCTTAGCGTAACTTAGAATATCAAAATCCTTGTTTATTCTGCCAAAACACATACATTTTACTGGGAAAGTTTTAATGGCATTCCACAATGTCTGCCAGGAGAAGTACAGAGCCACTACAGCGCCAACACTACCTGCCCTGCTAGAGTGAAACACACAAGCCACCGGGCCACTGTGGGCTGACACAGTCCCATCACCTCTTTACTTTCCACCTGAAAGAGAACAGAAGAACAGCTTATTTTTTTAGGTCTGTCTTGATTAACCAGGAGCAACTGATCACGTAAAAGCTCTAGGCTAAATAAGGTATTTCGGCAACCAGCCGTAGACCTGTTACTGCTAGATACGGTTCATGCTGGAATGAACTGCGCTGGTAACTTGGGGCCTGAGAACGCTCATCCAGATCTCTCAGCCTTCCTTACACTGAGCGGACGGAAGAGCACATCATTTTAACCGGTCAGTTGTTAACAGTACGGCAACGATTTTGCAGTGCTGGTCACTCAGACAAGAACCACGGCCCCCAGTACAAAGCACCTGCCCTTGTGCATGCCGTCCGGACCCATACCTGAGTCGCCGAGCCAGCCAGCCGGTGGACAGTGTGTTTAACGCTCCTGACGGCTTGGATTCAGAGGCTCGGGTAGCTGTGCACCTACACAGAAAGGTCAGACCAACAGTCATTGACCCCTTCATCGGCTCACCTGGAGAGCTGTGTGCGCAGCGACCTGAGAAACTACCAGGAACGAAAAGGGAAACTTCAGCATTCCACAGCCAGTTTAGGCAAACGTTTTCACTGACCTGAGAAAGGTGCTCTGTTATACCACTCGTGAACGGGTTGAATTACGTCCCCAACAAAATGCTAGCCTCACAGTCTTAAACACTCAAGACCTCACTCAGAATGTGACATTTGGAAGTAAGGTCATCACAGTGTAATTAGCTGAAATGTGCTCAGATTGGAGAAGGGCGGGACCCTAATCCAATATGACCATGTCCTCATAAAATGGGGACATTTGGACACAGACACACAAGGAAAACTTAAGTGATGGACACACAGGTTTGGGGGAGAGATGCCCACAGCCAAAGTACATCAAGGGCTGCTGGCAAACCACTTGTAGCTTGGGCGCAGCCTGGAACCGGCTCACCCCAAAGCCTCCGGGAGAAGCCAGCCCTGCCACACGTCTGCCTCAGACTTGTGCCTCCAGAGCAGGGAGACTGAACTGTTGGTGAAGGCGCCCAGGCCGTGGTGCTTTGTTTTGACAGCCACAGGAAAAAACACAACTAAAATCCAACTTTAATTTAAAATCCAATTTTAATTTAGATTATATTCATCCAAACTCCTATAACAAATATTGCATCTCAACAACTTAGTTCGGTAAATGCTCAGAGTTGCCCTATCCCCACCATGGGGGTCAGGCGGTCCCATGGGCTTCCCTGTACATGAGCCAGCACGTCACAGGCAGCCTCGCTTCTCACCCGGCTGCGCCGATGGGGCGGCCCCCGTGCTTGCAGCTGTGATCCAGAGGGTGTCTATGCTGAATACAGAAACTCCCACGGCACTGGTCACAAGCCACCTGCATCATCTCTTTCTTCCTGCACCCCTCTTTTGAGCACCGGTACGTAAAAATCTGAGAAAGCAAGAGTTGCTACAATAAGCAATTATTTAACATGCCCCAATAAGACTACCAGCATTTAAACGAGAATAGGTTCTTAGCTACAAGATGTCAAGATTTCATTCAAACATCTGACAAGCACACAGGGGAGTCCTAAGGAGATGGGAAAGTTTTAACAAACACAAAAGCAGCATCTTAAGTTGGGGATTCATGTGAGATGACTGGAGGTGTTCTCAGCCCCACCCCCCAAAAAACAAAAAACCACACACACACAAAACCCTCCACAGGAGTGAGGACCAGGGACTCAGAGAAGGAGGCCAAGACTCTAGAATCATGCCAGTTATACAGAAGGCAGTTGGTTCCAGGGACTCTGGGGACATTCCACAGAGCTGAAGAATCTGTAGTCTCTATACCCCTTACATTGTTGGAGTTCAGGGTTTGTTTTTTTTTTTGCAGGGGGCAGTAGGGATGGAGTGAAGGAGTGATATAAATTCCCAGGCACTGCCGACTCTGTAAAGCAAGGATGCTGGCCAAAAGGTACCCACTTAGAAGCCCAAGGGCAGCCTTCCAGCAAAGACAGGTAGGCACAGGCTGCCTCGAGCGACTGAAGCATGTGCACATACAGCAGGCATGCAGGGGTGGGGACAGGGGATGGGCTTGGGTCCCGAATCTGGGGTGAGTCAAGAACGAGGAAGACCCCGTCAACTGACCCTGTCAGTTCAGGAGGAAAGCATGCCAAGTGCAGCTGTGGTCTTATATAGAGGCAGGGAGGTTTTAGAAGGTCCAGAAAGATTGGAGGGCAAAGCCCTAAGGAGACACGGCAAGAAGGGGGTAATAGAGGGGGACTGGGATTGGCTGGTGAATAAAAGGTTTTGGGTGCTAGGCTAAGGCATTACAGAGCTTATTCTCTCATGCTGGAGGCTGAAAACAGCAAGCAGGGGTTAACAAGACTTCCACTTATTACATTAAACAATGTAATACAACCAGGTAGTTCATAACTATAAACCAGGATTCATGACTGGAAACTGAGATTTAAGCCTGACAAATGCCCATTTCCTGAAGTTGAGCTCCTTGAAAGCCCATGCCCTTATTTTGGAGAGCAACAAGAAAGAGGGAGCAGGGCATCTCAGAATAACAACCCGAGTAACCGGAAGGGCAAGCCGTAGAGCTGGCCGAGACCAAACCCCAGGAAGGCCTGAGCATCTGAGAATCTGCAGTCCGACTGGAGAGGGCACACATTATGTGCTGTCAACCAAGGGCAAGTTCAGTCTGAGGGTCCTTGGACTTCTGCTTAAGGAAGGAGAACTGAACATGTATACTGGCTCTGACTCCTTCTGAAATACAATGAAAACGACAAGAAGCAGATTTTCTGAAAAGGGATAAACCCACAAGGACCAACATAAGGAGGAAAAAAAAAGCAAAACAGTACAAGATTTTAGGGAAAAAAAGCACTCAAGTAATAATGAACCGGGCAGATACAAGAAAGCCAAACTGTAAGCTGGTGGGGATGGTCAAGAAGCACCCCTATTCGTAAACAAAACTCCCAACATCTCTGAAACCGGCTATGTAGCAGCCGCTCAGGGTGCTGTGGGACCACCACAGAAGTGGCAGTGTATCTGAGAACAGACCTGCAGTGCTGCACCTGAGCCCAGCAGCAGATGCACGCTTGGCTGAGGGGCTGAGAGAGGCTGCTGGCTTGGGGGAGCATGAGAAACACGGGATGGGCACTCAGAAGGCAGTAAGGACTTCACGCTCCCTGTGGAGGAGATGCGAGAGCTCTCTCTACCTAGCTCCACAATTCTGGAAGCCAGAGCATGCTCTCCAGGCAGGGAACAGAATGCCTTCTCTGAGGAATCCAATTAGCCCAAGAGAAAGACCTGAAATCACAGAGCACAGAAGGTGGAGCAGGCAGATGACCCACAGCAAAGGCGAGAGTCCACGCTGCCCCAACTGTGCGAGTGAGCACTTGGCCTCAGCCTAGCACGTTAGGAGCACATTCACTGGGATGCACAAGAAACACCCCGGACGCAGAATTCACAGGGAAAAGAAACTTAGATAGGAGATAAGGAGACCTATCCAAGAGGCCCAGCACCCAAGGGACAGGAGTCTAGAGGAAATCAAAGAATCCAAGATGGCATTCCAGATGGAAACACTGGAGCTTCCAGTTTGGAAGGGTCCACTGTCTACAGAGGATGACAGATGAGGACGGATCCACACCAGGAACAGTCAGGGTGAAGCTTCCAAACTCGGGGACGGGGCGGAGGAGGGGAGGCGTGGGGTGGGGAGAGAGCCTCCAAGCTGCCAGACAGAAAACTGGTCCCAAAAAGGCCCAGTGGAGAACAGCTGGGAAATTCCCTAAAGCAACCGCAGAAGCGAGAAAATGAACCAGCGCCGCAAATATTCAAACAAAGATTTTTAAAGCCAGGCTGCTACCCCCAGGCAGCTAAGCAAGGAGAAACAGAGAACAAAGACCCAGCGACATACATAACCTCCCACTTATCTTCCATGGTCCTTCCTAGGGAGCACGTGGAACATATGCCTCCCCCCAAATAAGGGGAAAACTAAGAAAGAAAAACATAAGACACGGGAGATTAGAGAGCCCTGGTAAGGGAGATAGATGCAGGAAACTAGGATCTAGCGTAAGAGAAATGCAGGAGGAATCTCTCAGCTGTGGAGAACTGGGTCACCAGCCCAGGAGCACACACCATGTCTGCTGGGAGGGTAAGGGTGGCAAGAGACGTGACCAAGTGAGAACAGGGGGAGGGAACTCCATGCTCAGCCCACACTGTGGTCAACAGGCAATGCCGAAAACTATAGGGAACAAGAAAACTCAAAAGACAAGAAGACACACGCTTGGAGAAAAAGGAAGCACTCCAAACAAACAAGACGGGCTACGTGTTGAAAGCACCTGCTGTGGAGAACAGGGCCTACTGTTTTTCCTAACATGATTTACTCCAAATGAACAAACGGAGAGCTTTCACAAAGATACTAACGCTACAAAAGCAAGAACACTGAATGTTCAAATTCTATGTATCCTTCTACATTTCCCTAGAAGAAGCTTAGGAAAAATATACATTAACAGAATGGTTCTAGAAACCCTTTAACGCTCCATCTTGAGAGAAAAAGGTAAGAGCCCTATAAGGGAAACAAATCCCAGTATAGACTGATATTCAGAGTATGTTCATATAACTGTAAGAACCCGAGCCATAACAACATGGGGAAACACTGATACACCACAAAAATTTTATTTTGTACACAAACGATGAGAACTAGAGACCACAGTTAGATAACCGACCTTCCCCCGCTAGGGGAAACCAACAGTCACAGAGTGGACATAATTTGTCCTTACCTTCTCTTTCTTCCCAGGATGACAATTACAGTCTCGATCAATGTGCTCACCAACCACCACATCTGGTATCTCTCCCTTTTTTACTGGGACTGGGTTGTTACAAAGTGGGCACACTGGGACCTGGACATCCTAAAAATAATGATATAAAAGAACATTCCAGATTCAGATAATCAAAACTCACAAAAGAAAAAGATAACGACAGCACAGCGCATTGAAAATCACATAGGGTACACACACTGATCTTCCGACTGCTCATTAGAAGGGTATACGGTTAACACAAAGGATTTACATTAAGGCAACCTTACGGATTCAGGATAGAGCTGCCAAAGGTGGAATCCAGTGGAATTTAAACATGACAGACTATTACCCAACTGTGGAAATGACCCTGAAATGATTAAAGGCAGCCAAGGAGAGAAGCTAGAGAAACTGATCTGGACTCAGGGCAGCCCGGCTCTGTCCAACACCATCTTGGTGAGTGGTGAAGCAGCCCGAACCCCTCAGAATGGAGAAAAAGAAGAAAACACTAGCCATAAAGACCCTCTGGTTCCCTTCAATTGCCAACCACCTATCTAATCCTTTTGTGGCTCTCACACGCAGGGAGACTCACTCACCTGACAAGGGAACACACGGCTAGGCTGAACTCTCAGGTACATAATGACCAGCCAAGCCCAAGACTGTGGGGCTCTGGAGGGAAGAATGAGGCACCCAGCGGCTGCATGCCCAGCAGTTAAAAACTCAGAGCCAAGGCAAGAGCTAAAGAAACTTAGCTCAGCAAAGAAACAGAGGTGACAACTAACATCCAAACAGATGATCACAGAATTAATGGGACCTACTGTCTGTAGGGGCTGAGCTGAAGGGTCACCTAGAAGTCAGGTGACAAGTCTGCCAAATTGAGAAATAAAGCATTACTAATGATCTCTAGCCAGACTCTCCCTATCTAGAGACATGGGGAGGCCACAGCCAACAAATAAACTGGGTCGTATGGCGTAGTCATCGGGGCCTGGTAAATATGAGTCACCCTCCCCCACACCCTCATGATGACCTAGAAAATGCTGGAGGGTCAGACCTTGGCCAACACTAATGAAAGCACATAATAATGCTAAGTCATTCATGTTTCTAACTGCCAACAGGGAAGCAGCAATACTTCCCAAAAGACCCAAAGAAGTCACTAAAATAACCTCTGAACCACCAGAAACAAAATGAATATAGGCTGGGGGCCACGTGCAAAATCAGTAACAGAGGTATCACACCTCTGGACTCACACACGTTGATCTTCTTAGAGTCCTGTTCATCTTCCCATTTCTACCAGGTACTATTTGCCACTAAATAGATTCCCAAGACTGCAAAGTTACCCAGATAAGCATTTTTTAAAATATTTTATTTATTTATTTGACAGACAGAGTTCACAAGTAGGCAGAGAGGTATGCGGGGCGCGGGGAAGCAGGTTCCCTGCTGAGCAGAGAGCCCGATGCGGGGCTCGATTCCAGGACCTCTGCTAAAGGCAGAGGCTTTAACCCACTGAGCCATCCAGGCACCCCCAGATAAGCATTTTTAATACCTCCCAGATTAGATACCTTGTCAAGTATTAGATACCTTGTCAAGTATTTCTTCCACTTCACAAAGATACTCCTGTTTTTTCTCAGCATAATGAATCAAAGAAACAGAATATTTTAACATGCAAAGCAAGCTTTGAAGGTTTAGATACAATTTGACTTCAAGAGCCCCTAAAAATGAAACCTGTTGTTTTAGAGTTGTGCCATCTAGAACTCCCTGTGACGGTGGAAATGTGCCACTTAACGGTGGAAATGTGCCACGTCTGCACTGTCCAACACAGTAGTCACTGGCCACATATGATTGCTGAACAACCGGAATGTAGCTAATGTGAATGAGAAACTGGATTTTAAGTCTCACTTCATTTAAATGAAATTATTAGCTATATGTGGCTAATGTCTACAACTTGGACAGCACAGCTTTAGACAATGAAAAACAAGACTCCTTGGAATAAAGTATGTTAAATTACCTTCTTGAATGCAAAGGGACATTTATGTGCAGCACAAGTAAAATGGGCTTTACAGAAATCTTGTTTACATGCATCACATTTTAAGGGAAGAAAATCTAAAACAAAAAAAAAATACCATTTTAAAGGTTAGGACAAAAAAATTCTAGAGCACATTAAATAGGTATTTACCTACACTGATTTCTTTACGCCTATCAAATATATCCTTGAGGTACCACATGTGAGAAAAACATCGGGGATCATAAGTTTCACAATGACAGCAAAACTGAAGAACTTATAAAGCTATCTTTTCTTTCTTTCTTTTTTAAAAAAATTTCTTTCTTTCTTTCTTTTAGAAAGAGTCCGCAGGGGGTAGGGGGAGGGCACAGAAAGAAACTTAAGCAGACTCCCCACTGAGCTTGGGAGCCCAACTCCGGGCTCCTTCTCACGAGCCTAGGCCAAAAACCAAGAGTTGGATGTTTAACTGACTGAGCCACCCAGGCGCCCCTATAAAGCTATCTTTTCAAAAGAGACCCATCCCATGTAATATCTCAAATATATAAGCAGCACACTTGTATCCACTTGGCCCTGGCACCTGGCCTTCAGCAGACGATGAGTAACAATGCTGAAAAGAACCTGAACCTCAGGCCAGCCTCTCAGTATTAAAAAGCCACCAGAGCCAAGTCCCAGAGAATAGCTAATTAATTAAACAGTCTGTTCTTCCCAACTAAACAGCCAACAAAACACACATTTTCTATCAACATTCTCTTAACTGTGCTTACCTAGCTGTTTGCAAGTTTCTTCTGAACAATGCTTCCCCAAATCAGGGAACTCCATTATTTGGAAGTGTCCAAACACAGATGGCAGACAGACGGGTCACCTATAAGAATTAAAACAGGTAAGGAAGGGTTGCCATTATTTCAGTTCCCAGAGTTCATAACTTAGGACTAAGAAAATAAACATGCTCTGTGGGAAGCATTCAATGCCCAAGTCATTTTGGGCCCCTGCGGGGCACTAAAGCATCACAAATTCTTGCTGCTTTTCAGCAAAGAGAAAATAAGTTTGAGAACAAGTACTAGCTCCTTCAGAATCCACCCTATTAAGGGGCACCTGGGTGGCTCAGTAGGTTAAAGTCTCTGCCTTCTGCTCAGGTCATGATCTCAGGGTCCTGGAATCTAGCCTGCATCCAGCTCTCTGCTCCATGGGAAGCCTGCTTCCTCTTCTCTCTCTCTGCCTGCCTCTCTGCCTACTTGTGATCTCTGTCTGTCAAATTAAAAAAAAAAAAATCCACTCTATTAGGACAGCCACTGTTTCTTGGGTCTTTTAATTTCCTACTTAAAAAATCTCACCCGGAATTCAGGTTTCCTTTAAGCTGTTCTGACTCACACTGACAGGGGTTTTCCATATTCAACTTACACAAACGCCGGCAAAAAGTTGGGCCTCAGTTTCATGGGCTGAGTGTACTTGTTGACACACACAAAACCGTTGCGAGGCGCCAAATCACGGGAATTAGAAGAGCTTCTGCTGTCCCTGCTGTTCTCTACTCCCTCATGCATTGAGGTTTACTCAGAACTTGCTCCCTAATGACAACCCGGAGTTGATGAGGGAGAAGAGTAGGCGCTTAACTCACGTGGAAACCAGGTGGACGAAGGGTGAAGCTACCGCGCTCCAGGGGGAACTGGAGTCCGTAACAGGCCTCATGAGATCCCTTCCAGGACCTAGCACCCACAAACCTCTCAAGAACGCCTCCCAGAAGTCAGGTCCGGAGGGTCCACTCCGGGCAGCTTATGCCGTGCTGTCCCCAGCTCCCCGCCCCGCCCCCCGCCAGAAGTTAGGTCCACAGGATCCACTCCGGGCAGCGTTCGCCGTGCTGTCCCCAGCTCCCCGTCCCCAGAAGTCAGGTCGGAAGGGTCCACTCCGGGGAGTGTCTGCCATGCTGTCCCCAGCTCCCCGCCCCCAGAAGTCAGGTCTGGAGGGTCCACTCCGGGGAGCGTCCGCCGTGCTGTCCCCAGCTCCCCACCCCCGCTCCTCCCCTCGGGTCGCGTTCCAGAGTCACTCCTCCGAAGGGGCCCTCGCCCCGACCGTCACGGCTTCTCCACACCCTCAGAGAACGCTGCGACTCCCGTCCCAGCACCCACCCACTCCGGTCCCGAGCGCGCACGACGTTTCCACTGCCCGCGACCCGGAGCGCAGGCCCGCGGCAGGTGAGCGTGTCGCTGTCTCATCCGGCCCAGCCCCCCGCTGTGGGCTCGTTTGGCTGGCACCTGGAACCCTCCCCGCCGTGCGACCCGGGGCCCCGCGCCCGTCCCCGGACCTGGCTCTAGTCGGGCGCCCGGGTGGCTGCGGAGGCGAGCGGGAGGCGGCGGAGACGGGAAGATGGATATCCCTTCCAGCGGTCAGCCGCAGGGGACGAGTCCAAAAAGCCGGGGAAAATGGGATCCGACGCGCGGCGCCCCGCCGTCGAAGCCCGCGGGAGTGCGAAGCACATACCGCCGTGGCCCCGGCCATTTATTCGCTTCCTCGGGCTCAGAGAGACGCCGCGGCCAGTACCTGCCCGGCGCGCCCCGACAACGTCACCGCCCGGCCAGCCAACACCGCACGGCCGGCCCGTCCCGCCCCGCGGAGGCTCTGCGTTCCCGGCGCGCCCCGATGACGTCACGGTCCGGCCAGCCAATCCTGACCCCCCGCGGCTTTGTCTGTCCGCCACTCCTCGCTCCGCCGCCTCACTTCTCGAACTGTCCGGCAGCTTCTCGGAGCCACTGAGTCACGGTGAGGTGGCTCCGCGCAGGCGCTCTTGGCCGACTGCGCGGCGCGGGAAAGCTGAGTCACGGCGGCGAAGCCTAGGTCTCCGGCAGATGTGCTGAGGGTCTGCCGTATGGGGAGCCGCGCGCGAGGGAAGCCAGAGCCCGCGCCGCAGAAGGGCCACCGCGAGGTACGCAGCCGGCACGGCCGGGCGGCGCCCGGAGTGGGAGAGGGGCCCTGACCCTGGGGAAAGCTCTCGACGGGGAGCTTGCTTGTCCTTGCCTAGTGGGCTCCCCGGGGACTGCCGTGTTCCTCACAGGTCCCCTCACCGCGGTTCCCTCACCGAGGTCCCCTTAGCAGGTCCCGTCATTGGGACCCTCCCCGCATCACCTCACTGGTTCCGCTTCCCACGTCTCCTCAAGGTGTTCTCTCCTCGCATCCTCTTCCCACTACCCCTCCCCGCATTCCCTCACCATGTCCCTCCACTGGGTCCCCCCATCCTTTCACTGGGTCCCCTCCCCGCCTCTCCTCATTGGGATCCCCACCTCAGTCCTCTCATAGGGTCACTTTACCATATCTCCTTATCGGTTCCATTGGGCCACCCCACCCCCATGTATGTGGTGGGTTTTCTGTCTCCCAGCGGGTTACTGTGTGAAGTCTCAGCGAACTGAAAGAGGGGATGCTCTGGGGGTAGCTGGTCAGGTTCCCTGGGAGCCTCTGGTCACTCCCTAACCTTGTTTTACGTGTGTTTCTGTTTAAAGACAACTTGCATTGATGGGTTGTTGGTTTGTTCACATTGAACTCACGGCCAGCAGTGCTGTATGTAAGTCATGCCCGAACCCAGCCTGTCACGCGTTCTTCTCTGTAAGGTGCATCGCAGCCCTGGTACTTAGGAAACTGGACAGCCCTTAAGCACCAGCTTAAGGGCCACTTGAAACTGCAAGATTGCCACCAGAAAGCCCCCAAATGTGAAGACTGTAACACTAAATAGGCAACGGAATGGAAGCTTATTTACCGTATCAGTGCTGGTACAAGAAAGGCGGGTGTCATCTTGTCCCACCCTGACTGGAGGTGTGTTTTTTTGGCAGCTCAAGTTTTTTGTCACTCAGCACATTGTTGGCCAGTAATTGCCGAAGTACTGCAAGTATTGATTTTGGAGTTACAAATAAATTTAGCAGGGCCGCTTGAGGGTGGCTCAGTTGGTTAAGCGGCTGCCTTTGGCTCAGGTCATGATCCCAGCGTCCTGGGATCAAGTCCCACATCGGTCTCCTTGCTCAGCAGTGAGCCTGCTTCTCCCTCTGCCTCTGCCTGCCACTCTGTCTGCCTGTGCTCGCTCCTGCACTCTCTCTCTATCTGACAAATAAATAAATTAAAATCTTAAAAAAAAAATAAATAAATTTAGCAGATAGGCAAGTTCACAAATAACAAGAATCGTGCATGTGTGTGTGTTCATACATGTACATACCTATTTTCCATAGTCTTTTTCTGAACCATTTGAGAATGTGCTGTAGACATGATGCTCCATCACCTGAAATGTTTGCATGTCTATTTCCCCAAAGCAGACACTCCTACGTAACCACGCCGTAACCATCCATATGAGGCAATCAGTATCAAAGCGATATTAAGGTCCAGTCCACAGACTCCATTGGACTTTGCCAACTGTCAGTGTCTCTTTTTTCCTTTCTGCTTCAGGGTCCCACCCATGATCATATGTTCAGTCTCCTTCATGCTGGGACAGGTCTTCCATCCTTCTTGTCCCTAATAATTTTTATTAAAGACCACAGACTTATGCATGTGAGATGTCTCCGAGTCTGTGGATGTTTCCTGAGGACCAAATGCAGGTCATGTTTATTGGTAGGAATACCTCAGGAATGGTGCTGTGCCATAACACATCTTATCATGGGTGATACTCATCTTGTCATCTTGATTATCTAGTCATGTAGATGTCTGCTAGGTTTCTCCTTTTTTTTTTCATTTGTAAATTGATTAGTATTTTGTAGGGAGATATTCCAAAATTCCACCCTAATTTTATTCTTTATCACCCTTTACCTGATGACATGAAGTTTTATCAGTGACTTGCCTGGATCACTATAATCATTGCCAAAGAATGCTTTTTATTGTTTTAACTATATTTTTAAAGTAAGCTCTATATCCAGTGTGGGGCTTGAACTCACAACCCTGAGATCAAGAGTCACCTGCTTTACCACTGAGCCAGCCAGATGCCCCCCAAATAGTGCTTTTTAGAATTTTCATTGTTCATCTCACATTTATTAGTTGGCATTCTATAAGGGAGAGGCTTCCCTTTTGTTTGTTTGTTTATTTATTTATATCAGTATGGACACATGGATTTCTCTTTTATCCAGTAGTCGTGCCCATTGCTGTATTTGCATTTTGATGGGCAGAGAGCCACATCTAGCTGGCTCTTGAGTCTTTCTGACATGTCCCTGTCATCCTGTCCTTCTTTGCTCCCTCCTTGCCTAGCCTTTTCTCCAAGGACCTTTGTCTCTTCTTAGTGGAGGGTGGTATTTAGAAATCAAGATTTGAGGGACGCCTGGGTAGATCAGTCAGTTAAGCGTCTGTCTTCAGCTCAGGTCGTGATCCCTGGGTCCTAGGATCAAATCCCACATCAGGCTTCTTCCTCATCAGCGTGTGCTTCTCCCCCTGCCTTCTGCTCCCCCTGCTTGTGCATGTGCTCACTTGCACTATCTCTCCCCCGCCCCCCGCTCCCAGCCGACAAATAAATAAAATCTTTGGAAAAAAAAAAAAAAGATTGGAGTGTGTGGTGTGCTTATTGCTACTAGGGTGTCATCGCTTCTAGATCTTCTCAGTTGGAAGGAAATGTATGTATATTTGCTTATATATACATACACATCTATAATTGTTTATACTTGTATTTATATTTTTTAGGAAAACATATCCTTACTTTCGATTTCAATCCAACACATCAGGATTTTTGGAATCTTCTCTTTTTGTATTTATAAATAAGTTCTCCAGCAATAAAAACCCAAGTTTCATTGTTCTATTTTCTTATTTTTCAGTCTTTTTTTGCTTAGTGTAAGAAACCACTCTGGCCATCATTTCCACCTCCACAACTGCTTTGTGCTCACCCCCTCAGCACTCCACATCCTTGAGCAGTTGTAGGCACTGCTTCTACAAACTCCCTCCCCGTTCTTCAAATTGGTCAAAATCCAGTGCCAGTCAAACCCTTCAATTTTCTTCCAGAAGGATTCTTTAAAAGAAGATAATTTGCTAAGGAAGCATAAATAGAAATACAAGCTTTTAAGATCATCATCATTTGTGGGTCAGAAATCCCCTGTGTATTATTATCTTTTTAATAGTCCTAGTGCAGAACTTTAATTTTTCAGGTCTTCCGATAAATGCAAATACCCACTACTTCAATACTATAGATACTTAGATTTCCAAAAGTGAAGAATGTTAAATAACCAGAGTGTTAAAAAAATAAGTTATAATTAAATGAATCAATTACTATCAGAAAGTGGGTTAGATATTGCACTTTCCTGTAAGTTTTATGCCAAATGTTGAAGTGAATAATCTTTTTAGAGCAACATATTCTCAGATTATCTGGGTCTTGCTACAACCAATTGTAACGTTAAAATGTAAAGTTTCAGATTTATATTAACTACTGAGTTTTAGAGGAGAAATTCAAATTCTTGTGTGGAATCAAATTTGCAATGCTGCAAATTCATAATTCTGCACTTGGTAGTATATTATTGCTGCTGTAACAAATTACTGCAAGTTAAGGGGCCTAAAACACAGACTTAACTATCTTACTGTTCTGGAGGTCAGAAACTGAAAATGCATCTCACAGGCCTAAAAATCAAGATGTTAAAGCAGCATTCTTCCTGGGGGCTGCAGGACATACCTTCCATGACTTTTCCAGCTTCTTAAGGTTGGCCATAATCTTTGGCCCATCACATCACCTCAACCACTACTTCATTGCCACACCTTGTCTGACTCTTATTCTCCCCCTTTCACATAAAACAATTGCATTGGGCCTGCCTGTGCAATCCAAGATTATCTCCGCACTCGGGATCCTTAACATGACCACATCCACAAAGTCCATTTTGACATGTGAAATAACAGATTTGTGGTTCCAGGGATTGGGACATGGACATTGGCGGGGGAGGTGGGGAACTATGCTGCCTACCATAGGTAGTGAACACACTGCCATAGGAAAGAACAAGATTACTTTTTTTTTTTTTTTTTTGAGAGAGAGAGAGAGTGGGAGTAAGGGGGAGAGAGAGGATCAGAGCCTGACACAGGGCTCAATCTTAGGACCCTGAGATCATGGCCTGAGCAGAAATCAAGAGTGGGACGCTTAACTGACTGAGCCATCCAGGCACCCCCCCAAGATGACATTCTTTAAAAGTAAAAATTTTAAAATATTTCAGTGTTATAGTTTTATTTCCTCAAAATGTAAAAAAGTATTTCATGCAAAACATCCACATTTTGAATAAACATTTTCAAAACAACCAGATTCATAAATGAGTTTATAACCAAAGGAAAATGTAATTGGTTGGATACTATCTCACCTCCCCAGACATAGACACAATAATCACATGTGTGCACACATACATGGATGGGCATTTGCATGCCTTGTGAGAACCAGAATTTGCCCATGGCATTAGCTGGCACATGGGGAGTGTCAGGAGAAGATGTGAAAGTAGATACCCAGAGATTTTACCGGGGAGTGCACTTGGTCTACCCTGCTATTCTTTTTGGTCCTGATCTGGCTAAGACCACACCAAATTGCTGTGGGAACAAAAAATTATCAAGCCAGTTTTTTTAAAACGCAACTTTTGCCTTTAACAAAAAGTTGTCGCCAAGCAGAAGTTAAGTAACCTCCATACATCTAAGCTTCTTACCACATCAAGATTAAGGGCTTCCTAAGATGCCCTCTGAGAACAGCCTTGCCAGCAGGGAAGGAAGAACCTTGTAATATTCATGACGCTCCACAGGGGAACAGAGACAGACCTTGGAGCCTTGGTTAGCAAACCTCAAGA
>RCUC01125783.1:0-16869 GCA_003697995.1 Taxidea taxus jeffersonii | reverse complement strand
TTTCGAAAAGAAGGTGGCCATCATGGAGGGGTTTCTTCATGTACAGTCAGTGATCCGTCATGTAGCTCAGAATGACGTCCACAAGCAACAGCCAGAACTTTCAAAAACACTTGACTAAGGCGAAGAGAGAGGAAATTGGACCAGGAAAACGCTAGAAGCATACCTAGTCCAGTTTTTAAGGCAGAGCTTCCCATCCTTGCCATTTCTGCTCCCTGCTACATCCAAAAGGAGCTGCTCTGGTCCATGGGCTTGGCTGCCTTCCTTTGAGGGACAGGGCTTGTGTCCTGGCCCCCTGCCCAAGAAGGGGACTTCTCACACCCCACTTAGGTGCTGGTCTAGATACTTTGCCTCCTGCCTGGCCTTAGAGTCTCTCTCCTCATCAGTTGGCAGCATAATAAACGGCCCCACCCCTCAGGAGAGACACCCCGCCCCCAAGGGGTGTGGGTGGCTGTGTCCCCTCCTCTCCTCCATGAGTTTAACGGGTACTATAATTATAACCAGCCTCTATACAGCAAGAATTACGATAGCCCTACAGAAATGAAGGGGTCATTGTGTCACAGGGATATGAAGTAATCAAGATTAGAACACAGATGAAGAATTGTTTGGAGGTAACAGTTTGCTTTGCCTGGGAGCCAGAGGGGGATCCTCTCCAGTGGGGGCTGTCAGGAACTGAAGTGTGGGGTGCACCCTGGGGTGGCTTACTCGGAGGTGGGCCATCTGAAGTTCGGGACTGAGATGGGGGTGTAATGTGTTTGGCTGTTGGTGCCTTTGGGATTGAGATCGGACTGAAATGTTAGCCCTGAGATAGGAATTACCTGAGATTTATTCTGAGATGAGCGCAGGATTCAAAGTACATAAAAGGAGGTGGGGGCTTTCTGCACTGGAAATGTCTGGAATTTGAAGGTGAGAATGTTGGGGGACAGGGTGACTTGGATTGTGGTAGGGGTGGGGTCTGGGACTAGACGTTTCCATTGGTTGGGAGCCTGTGTGATGCTGATGGTTCTAGACTGCCGATGACATTTCTGGTACATTTTGCCATGGAAAACACCCAACAGGAGTGATACTGGAATGTGTGGGCGAAGAGGCAAAGGCCTGGGGGCATGAGCAGCCATGTGCCGGATTAATAGTGGAATCTGACCTTCCTTTTTCTGTTTGTTGATTCTGAAGGTGGGTCATGAGCCAATGCCCCCCACCATTGGGACCAATGTGCTGGGGAGGAAGGTCCTCTATCTGCCGAGCTTCTTCACCTACGGTGAGTCTGCGTCCCAGGCCAGAAGGCCCACACAGACAAAACGTCAGCTGGGAGCAGGCCCAGCTGGCCCCAGGGCACATGCAGGGGAGCGTGACCCCTTGTCCGACGGGCTAGGGGGGCGGAGGGGATTGAAGTGTGCCAGCGACAGCGGGTCACTAGGGTGGGAGCACATGAACAAGACAGCTTTGGGAGCAGGTGAACAAGACAGCTTTGGTCCAGCTCTGCCGCCTGCAGCTCCTGGACACTGGCCCATGTCATCCCTGCCACTCCAAGTTGTGCCTGAAAATGGGGGTCTGGGGAGGTCTCCCTCTGCTTTCCTAGCATTCTGGCCCTATTACCAGTGTCTCTGCTTTGCTGCTACTCCAGTAGGCCTTTTCCAGCAGCTTCCTGGGTTCTTTCCCTTCCTCCTCTTTCTCCTGCATTCCCCAGGCGGTGGGGCCCCCTCGAGCATCTTCCCACACTAGGCACAGAGCAGCCAGTGCCCATGGCGCCGCGGTTCACCTCCGGCCTGCCCTGAGCGGCCGTTGGAGCTCGGCAGACTGCTTTGTTGGCCCCCACGTTCCTGGTTCACGAAGCCGTGGCAGCTTCTTTATCCAGGCCCTTCGTGCAAGCACCCCATAGTTCCTGCTGTGGCTCTGCTGGCTAGGAGGTCTCTCCCCAGAAGCCCACCCCGGGGGCTGCCTGAGCCCACCAGGCTGCCTCTTACTGCTCATGCCCAGGCCTCCAGGCGCCGGCTGGCTCGGGCCGTCCCAGTGCACCATCAGTGTCTCCCAGTGCCCACCCTCACTGGACTTCTCTAAATGTGCCCTCGTTCTCCCTGTTCACAGTTGGGCAGATGCCACCCACCACAGGCTTCCTCCGCTTCTGCTCTTCATACCTGTTTGGTCAGTCCAGAATGATCTCTGAAAATCTCTTTGCCGAATAACCTGGGGCTTTGCCTCCTATCACCTTTTTTTTTTTTAACTTTGTATTTTTTACTTATTTGAAGGAGAATGAGAGCTGGAGAGAGAACTTGAGCACACACACAGGGAGAGGGAGAAGCAGGCTCTCGGCTGACTAGGAAACCCTACACGGGACCCTAGGAGCATGACCTGAGCCGAAGGCAGACGTTTAACTGACTGAGCCACCCAGGCGCCCCCTCTGTCCCCTGCCTTTTTTTTTTCTTTTTTTTTTTAAAGATATTTATTTATTTGACAGACAGATCACAAGTAGGCAAAGAAGCAGGCAGAGAGAGAGGAGGAAGCAGGCTCCCTGCTGAGCAGAGAGCCCGATGCGGGGCTTGATCCCAGGACCCTGGGATCATGACCTGAGCCGAAGGCAGAGGCTTAAACCCACTGTGCCACCCAGGTGCCCCTGCCTTTTTCTTTTTAATTCCACACACTGTTGGCAGAATCTGACGTCATGGCTCTCTTCCATTTTTGCCACCGTGGTGTTGAGGGGCCCATGGCCAGGCCAGACACGTCATTTTGTGGGAAAGTGTGTTCACGTTTGGTTTTATTTAGAAACAGTCTGGGAAGGGGAGGGGGAGGTCACAGACGTGGGCGGGCGCCCTGACTGTCGCATGGTGAAGCTATAGGGTACAGAGTGAACAAGAGGTTTGTGGGAAGCTAGGGCAGCAAGCTGTCAGCCCCTCCTGGTCAGTTCTGTGCGTGCTCTGGCCATACGAGGGACCAAGGGTCAGAACCCAGACTGCCTCTCCTTGTGTCACGCAGTGCTTCCCAAAAGCACTCAGGGTGAAGGGGTCTTGACCCACATCTTGCATCTTGCAGAGATGAGCAGAGTTCTGTGCCCCCACTCACCCTAAGGAGAGAAATGTTGTTTCCATCCAGATGTTGTAAACAGACAGCTGTTGGGCAGTTGAAGATAACCCTGCCTGCTCTCACGTGAGCAAGGGGCTCACCTGTCTCCTATCTAGACAACATCTACTCCTCTCCAGATCGTGATGGAAAGTGCCACAGCTGTCATGATGTTCTTTGGTGTAACGGCCTGGAGAGTTTCCAGGGACTCCAGAGAGACCGTGGAATGACTGAGCCCCTGGCTGGGCCGTAGGGATATTGGTATACCTTTCTCTGCTCTTATTTATTCTTAAATCACCTCTGAGATGAGGGGGAAAGAGGTCCTTACTCCTTTTTTTTTTTTTTTTAAGATTTTATTAATTTATTTGACACCAAGAGACAGAGCCAGAGAACACAAGACAGGGAAACAGCAGAAGGAGCAGGAGAAGCAGACTTCCTGCCAAGCAGAGAGCCCAGTGCGGGGCTTGATCCCAGGACCCTGGGATCATGTCTGAGCTGAAGGCAGATGCTTAACCGATTCAGTCACCCAGGCACCCCATCCTTTCTCCTTTTTTACTGGTGGGCAAATCAGATAGAAAGAGGCTAAGTGACTCACTCTTGATCACACTGAGGCTTTATCCTGCCTGCCTCTCTTGTTGCCTGGAGCTCCCCTCCCCCAAAACAAACCTTCCTCCTGCCTGTTCACTTTGTGAAGCAGGGCACCCTGCCATGTCACCCAGTATCCGGTCCCCTCCTATTCCTCTCTTTCCAGCCCCACCCTCATCTCAGAAAGCCACATATGCAGGGAACAGGTGCTCTCCAGCCCCACTGAAAGCCTGTTCTGGCAGTGACATTGAATTTGCTGGGTTGGCGGACATGTTGCTGTGGAGAGAAAGGCACTTTTGCTGATTCCTGCCACTGCGTGGTGCTAAGGAGCTGAAGTTGGGTCTGGGAGGGGAGCATGGTATCTGGGAGAAAGTTCTGCTAGCTTCTATTCCAGATATGCCGGTTTATAAGAATACATCACCTTGGGTCCCTGGGTGGCTCAGTAGGTTAAAGCCTCTGCCTTCGGCTCAGGTCATGATCTCAGGGTCCTGGGATCGAGCCCCGCATCAGGCTCTGCTCAGCGGGGAGCCTGCTTCCTCCTCTCTCTCTGCCTGCCTCTCTGCCTACTTGTGATCTCTGCCTGTCAAATAAATAAATAAATAAAATCTTAAAAAAAAAAAAAAAGAATACATCACCTTTTTGAACATAGTTTAAAAGTTTATATTAAAATAATGGAACTTTGGATAGAGCATGTGACTGGCTCAGTTGGTAAAGCATGTGACTTGATCTTGGGGTTAGAAGTTCGAACCCCACATGGGTGCAGAGGTTACTTTAAAAAAAATAAAATCTTTAGAGGCACCTGGGTTAAGCTTGGTTTTGGCTCAAGTCATGATCTCTGGTTCTGGGATCAACCTGTCGGGCTCCACGCTCCGTACAGAGTCTACTTGTCCTTCCTCTGCTTGTCGTCCCCATCTGTCCCCCCCCACCCCTCACATGCTCTCACTTTCTCTCTCAAATAAATAAATCTTAAAAAGAAAGAAAAAACACTGACTCATTCAGGTAGGGTCCAACTTCCCTGACTACTTATGTTTTTTTCTATAGAATAGTTCACTGGTGCCTGTTTTGGTTTCTTTTCCACTAGCTGTGTCCCATCCCCCCACCCCCACCTACCCTCCCCACCCCCTGCTGTGATTCATAAATGCTAATGTGTACCAGGTTGGGGCCTGGTTGCAGGACAGTGACAGTGACAGCATGAGGACGGCCTTCTCCATGGTGTGCTCAGGGGATGCTCTTTCTTCCTTTTTCCCTTTCTTCCTCCCTTAAGTTATGAACTTCATTGTTGCCTGTGGGCACTCTCTGTCTTTTTCCTTTTTTTCTTGCCCCCAAGGAAAACATTTTTTTTTAATTAATTTATTTTTCCAGTGTGGGGCTTGAACACACGATGCCGAGATCAAGCGCGGAATGCTCCTCTGACCGAGCCAGCCAGGTGCCTCAAGAAAAACATTTTTTATGAGGAACAGAATTGGTTTCTGGGTTGTAGCACTGAAGTTGCTGAGTTAAAATACCATATTCGAGCTTGCCAAATATTTCTTCAAAGTTAAATATTGTGACTTTGGGGGCTCCTGGGTGGCTCAGAGGGTTAAAGCCTCTGCCTTCGGATCAGGTCATGGTCTCAGGGTCCTGGGATCGAGCCTCGCACCGGGCTCTCTGCTCAGTGGGGAACCTGCTTCTCCCTCTCTCTCTGCCTGCCTCTCTGCCTACTTGTGATATCTCTCTTGGTGTCAAATAAATAAATACAATCTTTTAAAAATAATTAAATAAGTAAAATATGTGGCTTTGTCGGTCGAAAATACATTTTGAAGGTTTTACCCAGAGAGATGGGCTAGAGAAGACTTTGGAATTGGGGCCCAATTGCTTCTGGAGTTATAGATAGAAGCTGCTCCTTCCGTGACAGAGGGAGGATGCATTGATCTGGGAGTGAATGTGACCCGGAGTCAGTTCGTCTGGCCCCAGACGTGACTCAGCTCTCTCTGCTTTCTTATAGCCAAGTACATCGTGCAGGTGGATGGGAAGATAGGGCTCTTCCGAGGCCTGAGCCCCCGACTGATGTCCAACGCCCTCTCCACGGTGACCCGAGGCAGTATGAAGAAGGTGAGCCTGGGGCAAAGCCAGGAGCAGTTGCCTGAGGTTCCCCCAAGCTACCCGCCAGCCCCAGAGGTGGCAGTGTGCGCTGTAGCCAGGCTCTATACCCTGGTGGCCCAGGACTGTGTCTCCTTGATTAGGAAGTGTCCTGCCCTGTAGGCTTCCCACTTGCCCACAACTATGACACCATGCCAGCAGGGACTCCCCCGCAACCCCTGGAGCTCCTGCCCTAGAGTTACTGGAGGTGGACCCAGCTACAGGGAAAATTGCAGGAGCTGGTTCCTGCTATCCCTGTCTCTTAAGCATCACATTTAAAAGACATAGCTGTACTTTGCTTTTGGCCCTCCTTTGTTTTGTTTTATTTTGTTTCGTTTTTAATTAATTAAGCATGACGCCCATGTGGGGCTTGAGCTCAAACTCACAACCCTGAGATTGAGAATTTCATGCTGTCCGACGGAGCCAGCCATGTGCCCCACTCCTTTGGTTTTTGTATCTCAGGTTTTTCCTCCAGATGAGATCGAGCAGGTTTCCAACAAGGATGACATGAAGACTTCTCTGAAGAAAGTAGTGAAGGAGGTGGGTATCTAGAGCTGGGAGAGGGAGAGGCCCTGAGAGGGCAGTCTGATTATTTCTCACTGCTGAGTGGGCCGGGTCATTAAAGAGACACAGATTTGGCTCTTCCTGTCTCTGTGTGTGTGTGCACGTGCGTGCGCGCGCACGTGCGCTCACACGCATGTGGCTAGGGTAGGACATGGAAGGAGCCCTGTCCGCACACCGTAAAGGATATCAGAAAGCCTCTGGGCCATCATGGGGCCTAGTGCAAGACTCAGTAGCACTCCTCGGTGGAGGGAAGGGGGGTTGGATGATAAGTGAGCTGAGCCCAGGTCCGCTGACCCCACCAGGAGCTGTGGGATCCCAGTTTTTCCCCTGTAAGAGCTTGTGGTTCCCTGGGAGTGCCAGGTCCTGAGAGAGGGCAGACCGAGTCCCCACCCTCTGCTTTCTTCCAGACCTCCTACGAGATGATGATGCAGTGTGTGTCCCGCATGCTGGCCCACCCCCTGCATGGTGAGCCACCCCAGGGGAGACGGCTTCTCCGCTGTGGGGTAACCCCTTGTGGGCCATAGCCAGGCCGTGGTGGATCACCGGAAAGTACAGTCTGGGGGGGGGGGGGTTCCTTTCCTGAACCGCACTGAGGAGAGATTGGCAGGGAGTCCTGTCCAGAGGGAGCCAGGGCCCTTCCTGGGCAGAAGAAATGGGATACCATGGTCATGGGGTATGATGGGAATCCCCGAGACCCTTCTCCCATCCTGCTTTGACACAGGCCATGCACGGTGGCCATGGCAGCGGGCAAACCCCCCCCCACACACACACACACTGGGTGCCCTGGGCTTTGGCCACCATGTCACCCTTGTGTGTTTCTTTTTCCTCAGTCATCTCAATGCGCTGCATGGTCCAATTTGTGGGACGGGAGGCCAAGTACAGGTGGGTGATTCTTCCAGAACTGGCAGGAGTGGCCACTCAGAGTCTGCTGGGACAGGCCACGCTGGGGTCAGGTGCTGTCCCTTGTCTGCCCTCGGTTTTGTGCTAGCTTCAGGGGAACATGGCAGGGGCTGCCACGGTCGATGTCCCAGGCCTTTGCTCCTCTCCATCACGTGTCCAGGGCTGCTCTGGCTGATCCTGGCAGCCCTGCAGGGGGTGAGTGGGAGCAGAGTTGGCTCAGATTATGCCCTTTGGGACTGAGCTAGGGTTCCCTCCTGGACCCCCAATTATGCCCTAAACCATTTAGCTCTTTTCATTTTCTGCTAAGAGGCTTTCTCCCTGTGGGCATGGGCCCGTCCCCTCAGTGGTTCACCAATACTCACCCAGCATCTGCCGTGCCCAGCCCTGAGCTGGGAGCTGTGGAGCCACAGCCCTCCCCCGTGGCAGTTTTGCCCTCCCTGGCCCCCTAAAGCTCAATGCAGGACAGTGGGCGGAGGCTAGAGGCACATGGCAGTAGGACAGTCTCTGGGACCCTTCCTAAGACTCTCAGTTCCTGGCTTCTGTTGTTTCTGCAGCCATCCTGTGGTACCACTGCCCCAGGCAGCTCCACTGCCGTGGCCCCACTTTGGGTTCACTAGTGGGAAATTGGCCTGTTGTCCCAAACTGAAACATAACGGTGGTTGACAGGAATGGGAAGGGAGGATGCGGCTCAGAGCCCCGGTGGGCCAAGCTGCATTCGGGAAGAAGGACTGTGGGGCCTGACAGGGCAGGAGCCTAGGAGCAGCCTAGCACTAGGGTTTTGGCTCCCACCATCTCCAGCTTTCTTTTAGGTTTCCTCTGCCGCCTAGGCTTTGGAAGAGGTCCACGTAGGACAAGCTGCTCGGCGTCACTAGCCGCAGGTCCCAGAGATGGCTCTTGAACCTCTTTTGCGTTTCATACTTAAGGCAGCAGCCTGTTCTTGGATCTCTGAGTTTCTGCTGGGGGCGGGGGGTGGGGTGGTACCTTTTCCCAGGCTGTATCTGGGCTGTCTGGTTCCAGGGTCTCCTGCAGAGCCCCCTGTTCATTCTCTGCCCCATGGGCAGGTGGGTCCCCACTTGCCACGCCTCCTGCTGTCCTGCTGTCAGGCATGCAGGCCTTCTCTGCCAGAAGGCTGCTTCAGAGAGAAGGGCTCTTGCCTTTGCAGTAGCCCAGACTGGAAGCCTAATGGCCAGATTCCACCAGATCCCCAGAAAGCAGCAGCAGGGAACCACTAGGCTTCTCCTGGGGTGAGGTTCCCATCTCTGTGAACTGTAAATACCCCTCACCCCCAGACAAGTGCCCTCTCGTCTTTGCTGCTTGGGTTCTGCCTGGTAACAGAGCCTTTCCCCCAACCCACCTGCATCCCCATCCAAGCCAGGACTAGCCGGCTCGGTTCTGAGCAGGGATGATGGGCTCCCCTCCTCACCAGGGGCTGGGCTTCTCCAAGGTGACTGGGGGACCTCATATCCCTGTCTTCCCTTCTTCACAGTGGTGTGCTGAGCTCCATCGGGAAGATTTTCAAAGAGGAGGGTCTGCTGGGATTCTTTGTGTACGTGAGTTTCTGTACCCCATAGCTGGCCTCGAGGCATGGCTCTACTAACAGACACCTTCTCGACCTCTCAGGCCATAGCCGCCAGGCTCAGACTAACCACGGGGCTCTGACACTCCCGCGCAGCTGCATTCTGGCTCCGTAGAGCTCCGTGGCACGTGTGAGCCACGGATTACCGGGACCAAAGCTGCTCGGCCCTTTGCAGATCACGGCTCGCACAGACATGGTACTGTTTGTCCAGCACACGGGGTGGGGTGGGCGGGGAGACAGACGGACTGGCCCCCTGCCAGACCTTGGCCCTTGGCCCTGGGGATGGGAGTGGGCTGATCTTGCCGAGGCGGGCTACCGTGTTTAACATGGCGGGTGTTGCACGGGATGAACTGATCTCTGGCTTCTGGAAAGTCAGGACACATGACTCTGCTGGGCCTGTCTTTGTGCCAAGCAGCCAGCCGCAGGGGCCCCTCACCTCCCGAGGCCCACAGACCCCCGCCCTCCCAGGTATCTCACGCCCACCTCAGAAAGCTTATATTGAAAAGACCGTGTCCAGGTGGAACAAACCACAAGCAGACCCCAGAGCCACACTGGACAGCTGTCTTTTGTTTTTGCCTTGTTAAGGTCTGGGCCAGGACCGACACGCTGTTATGTACGTAACATACTGGATAATGGGGTTCCCTGTTCATTCACTGTGGTTTGTAGTTGGTCAGGGGTTTCTGTGTAGGGTCTCACTTAACCAAGAAATGACCATGTAGGTGCACACGTGTGTATATGGTTCTCACCAGAAGGGAGTTTTGTCCCCAGGAGCTGCTTGAAATGTCTGGAGATGGCTTTTGGTTGTCACAATTGGCAGCTCATGGGTAGAGGCCCCAGATGCTGTTAGCCGTCCTGCAGTGCAGAGGTCAGCCCCCCGCCGCGAGGCCTGATCCAGTCCTCTTTGGGAGTGCCAGGACCGCCAAGCCTTGATAAATACACACACACACACACACTCTCAAATTCAATTTTTTAAGATTTGATTTGACAGGCAGAGATCACAAGTAGGCAGAGAGGCAGGCAGAGAGAGAAGGGGAAGCAGGCTCCCCACTGAGCAGAGAGCCCGATGCGGGGCTCGATCCCAGCACCCTGGGATCATGACCTGAGCCGAAGACAGAGGCTTTAACCCACTGAGCCACCCAGGCGCCCCTACACTCACACTCTTATATTCATACACATATATGCACACATACGTAAGCATATGTATAAGCCTACGTGAATAAGTATGTGTTTGCATAAAGGGTACATCAGAACATAAAATGACATGTCACCACCTCTGGTTGTTTTCATACTCACTGTATAGAGCCCTCTTCGCGAGTGTGAAGGGATTCTGACTAACACATGCCTGCTCGTCGGGTTCTGTTGTGCTTCACATGTGTGCGGTCTGGGTGACACCTATACGTGTTACCACACCAGAAGGCCCCAGAACGCATGTGAGTGGTTAGTCTGAGCACAGGTGGAGGCATCAAGATCAGCGATCACACTCACGAAGTTTAAGTTTCTTCATATCCTTTATCACCTCGATGTGTGGCGCATATTCTTTTTATTAATTATTTTTATTAACACCTAATGTATTATTAGCCCCAGGGGTGCAGGTCTGTGAATCGTCAGGCTTACACACTTCACAGCACTCACCATAGCACATACCTTCCCCAATGTCCATAATCCAGCCACCCTCTCCCTACCCTCCTCCCCGCGGCCACCTCAGTTTTTTTCCTGAGATTAAGAGTCTCTTATGGTTTGTCTCCTGCCCGGTCCCATCTTGTTTCGTTTTTTCCTTCCCTAACCCCGAAACTCCCCGCCCTGCCTCTCAATTTCCTCATATCGGAGTTTATATGATGATTATCTTTCTCTGACTGACATATTTTGCTCAGCATAATACCCTCGAGTTCCATTGTGGCGCATATTCTTTTGAACTCTTCAAATATTTTGAAATGAGATATCTGAATATTCTCATATTCAGAACTCTGCCACATTTCCCAAGATATAGCCATTCTCCTGGAGAGTTTTCTAGGTCGCTCCATATCTAAACAAGCAAATAAACACATTGAAAGAAACAGCAGCAGCATGCGGGACCCATTGAGCTCCATCTGGCCTTTGCCTGTGTTTTTGGGGCCTTCTGCAGCAGTTTGGAGGGCTGTTTCTTCTGAAGGTCATCTCTTTTAACAGCCCTCCTTGCAGATGTATGTAGGGAATGTCTTCAGTGGAACATTCTAGGGGTGAAGACAACAGATGCATCAAGCCAAGTGCTTTGTGAGATTGGATTAGGTGAAGGGTCCAGGAGAAAATATAAATGTGTAGACCCTGTTTCCTAATCTGCATTTGAAAATCCCAGATTTAGCAACATTCATATCTCTGAGCTTGGAAAACCACTTGTGAGGCTTTAAACTAATTGTGGCCTCAGATGTGGCCTGCGACAACCCCTCCCCGCCATGGAGAAAAGAACCCCTCCCTCCTGGTGTGGCTAGCTGCCAGCCCACATGGCCCCTGTAGGCTGTTTTCCTGAGGCTGTACTTTGGATATGCTGATGTTTTGAGCTTGGAACATCCTGTCTCCTTCCTGGGCATGGAGCCCCCAAGAAATGGTCCCTTCCCTCCCCCTGCTTATCTTTGCTCACCTTGTTTTTTAGCGGCTTAATCCCTCACCTCCTGGGAGATGTGGTATTCTTGTGGGGCTGTAACCTGCTGGCCCACTTCATCAATGCCTACCTGGTGGATGACAGCGTGAGTGACACCCCAGGGGGGCTGGGGAACGACCAGAATCCAGGTTCCCAGGTTGGTTGGAACAAGGACTTGTCAATTTTCCGTGTACTGCTGATAGCCAGGGTCTGGGGCAGATTCGGGACCCTGCGATCCTTAGCACCAGGCCCTCAGAGGAGGGTCTCTGGGGAGTGGTCTAAGAGGACCCCATTTTTTTTTTCAAAGACTTATTTTAGAGAGAGAGAGCGCGTGCGCACATGGGTTGGGGGAGGGGCAGAGGGAGAAGGAGTTCCAAGCAGATTCCCCACTGAGCTCAGAGCCCGACATGGAGCTTGATTCCCAGGACACCTGAGATCATGGCCTGAGCTGAAATAAGAATTGGACACTTAACCGACTGAGCCACCCGGGCACCCTCTAAAAGGACCTTTTGTGTTGGGGTCAGCTTTGCCTCTGAGGAGAGTGGGCTCAAGAGAGAGGAGAGTCAAGATCCGTAACCAGACCTGGAGGAGTTCATGGAGTGCCCGTCCTTGGACAGCTTTAAAAATAAAACAGACCTCAGCTTTTCCAAGGCGATGACCCAACAGTGAATCTGGAAACCAGGACACAGACTAGCTCATAACCCTTTAACTTTTGCTTGATGTTTTATCCTTATGTGAACATTATGACATTTGATCCCAGCAGCACCCCGGTTGTGAAGGGAACAGTGCAGGTGTGATGTCCCATTTTACTGGTAAAAAGTTGAGACCCGGAGATTGAAAGGCTCTCCTGAAGCACTTGGCTAGGAATCAACAGGGTTGGGACTAGGTCTTTCCCTGTGCCAGGCCAGGGGCACTTGCCGGGCCTTGAGGCTTTCTAGGTCGCCTGGGAAGTGTCCCTGCAGATGTACCCCACTATTTCGGTAGCAGTGGTCTATACAGCCTGGTCTGCACAGCCCTTAGCAGGCTGGGTCAAGCACAGGGAAGCGTTAGTTTTGAGATGCTAAAAGGTGCTTGTTTAAGAAAGGTATCTAGAGACCTGATAGGTTGAGTGGCTCTGCCTGAACCAGGATGAGTTGGGGAGCAGTGATGGGCGGGAGATTCCTGGGAGCCAGACATTGCAATTGCAAGCCCCAGGAGGATAAGCAAGCTAGAGACTCGTCTGTCAGAGTCACCTCACGGGGTGGGGTGGGAGCTCATGGTCTGCGTGCGTCTGTGTCTGGGCACGTGTCTGTGTGGTGAGGAATGTCCCCACCCCAGCTGAGAGCCCTCTGCTCATCAGGAAGTTGGGTCTGGTCATTTGACTTGGGTAGGTGAGTCCTGTTGGCCTTTCAGTGTCAGCAAATTCAGCTGGTTCCTTGGAGACCAGCTCCCACATACCTGGGGCCGGCCCCTTTCTCAGGGCCTTGTGGATGGAGGAGCTGCTGCCATCACATACACAGCAAGGGGCCCTGGGGGGTGTGATGTCTCACAGCTGATTGGCTTTCTCCAGCTTTATGGAAAAGGGTTTTCAGGTGCTCTTCTCTGTGTGGCTCTTCTGTGTGAGGCTGCCATTCCACAGACTGGGCAAGGCCGTGTCGGAGGTTGCAGGGTATCCGCCTGCTGGGGTGGCCATGTGGCACGAGGCTGAGGCACAGGGAGGTCCCCCTTCCTAGCGAGGGGCTGTTTTCTAGACAAAGTAGAATTCAGATGTTTGGGGTCCGAAGGGGGGTGAGAGCTTGGTAAGGTAGGGGTTAAGGTAGGGGATGGCCATAAGTTGAGAGTTTCCTCTCCCCTTTTGCAGCAGGACCAGGATTCTGGGTCTGGGGAGTTGGGTGGGTGTCTGTTTTCTCACTTAGTAAGCACTTACTGAGCACCAAGTGTGTGCTGAGCCCTGGACACTGACCAAGGCAGACACAGGCCAGACCCTTGGAACTCACAGCTTGGTGGGGTGCACAGGCCAGCAGCTGGTATGATCCCACTTAACGGGGTCTGCACCTCTGCTCCTCACCATCCCAGGCTGGGTCTCAGGAGTCCTATTATTCTGCTTCCCCTGTTTCTGCCTCCCAGGGCTTCTCTTGGCTCTGGCTCCGGCTCCAAGGCCACCGAAGCCACTGGCAGGCCCTAGAAGGGAACACAGTATCTGCTTTGGTGTGAGGGGACCCAAGCCCAGAGGGGGTATGAGGCCAGTGTATGGGGTCAGGTTGGGGGGCCCCAGACCAGGCAGCATGGAGCCAGAGTGCTTCTCTGAAGGGCAGCCCACGGTACCTGTAACAAACTGGTCTTCCTTTCTGTCTCCAGTTCAGCCAGGCCCTGGCCATCCGGAGCTATACCAAATTTGTGATGGGGGTAAGTCAAGCCAGCGGCTCAGCCAGCTGCCATTTCTCCTCCCCTGTGGGCCCAAGTGGGGCTTGGGAGGCCGGCTCTGGTGATAGCTAGAGGCAGGCCTGGATATAGGGTATTGGCACAGTATGCCCTTGCTCCCTGAGTCGGGAGCGGTGGTCATGGGGTCACTGCCACTCCCGTATCCCTGGGTTTCAGATTGCAGTGAGCATGCTGACCTACCCCTTCCTGCTGGTCGGTGACCTCATGGCTGTGAACAACTGCGGGTAGGTGTGCACCCCTTCTCCAGGCAGCCTGCTGGGGCTGTGGGGGGCAGGGCATCCAGCTCAGCCTGTCCCCAGTGCTCTGCTTTCTCCTGCCTGGTCTGTGCGTAGGCTGGCCACCCCCACCACCCACCAGGTACCCCAGCATCCTCTGGGATTCACTGCGCCCCTGCCCCAGGCTGCGTCCGTGGCTCGGGGATGTGGGTGGTGGCAGCTCCAAGCCGATCCTTGAGCTCTCCTTCTCCTTAGCTGAGCCATCTCCCCCAGTTCAGTGGATCTGATGTGTTCTCCTTCCTGGGTAGGCTGCAGGCTGGGCTCCCCCCGTACTCCCCCGTGTTCAAGTCTTGGATCCACTGCTGGAAATACCTGAGTGTGCAGGTAAGCAAGCTCCCAACAGAGTTGTGTCCCCCCTGCCATTGTTCCCCCACACCAATCAGGTCAGATGGTTTTGAGGGCTTTGCATTGTGCAGAAAGATGAGGGATTGTCTTGGGGCCCGATGTCGTCATAGGGTGCATTAAGAATACAGACTCCTAAAAAAAAAAAAAAGAATACAGACTCCTGGTTTAAGGCATTTTCATTAAATTTTCACTTTATTTTGGAAAGGCTGGGAGGGTGCTAGATCTGAATTTACTTACAGATTTTGCGACTGTTTCCCTTTCTTCAACTCTTAAAGATTCTGAGAAGGAGAACTTTGAGGGAGCCCACGGAGTAGGTGGGGAAGCCCAGTATCTTAGCCCTTGAGTAACATGGCTCCTGTGTCTGAGGCCAACCCCTCGCTTCTACAAGACATCCCTGCTGCCTGGGAGAACCTGAGGCTTGAGCTGGGCCACGTGGCATGGGTGCCAGTCTCGGGATTTTGTGTTCTCTGCCCAAGCACCCTCCTGCCGGCCTGGAGCCCTTGGACCCAGAGGTCACGGATGCAGGCGTCTGGTGCAGGGCGTACCCTTGCCTTGGCCTAGCCTTGGTTTGCCTCGAAGTCAAACCAGCACCCTGACAGGCCTCAGGGCTGAGAAGTAGATGGATGGGAGGGAAGCAGTGGGGGCAAGAGGCAGATCCCGTTCTGCACAGCAGCTTGAGTCAGGCTTCTCTTCTTCACGTCCTATGGGCATTAGGGAGTCCCAGAAGTCTCTGAAGCCAGAAGGGCAACGAGTCTCCTCTTAGCCCCAGCGACACTGGACACACTGCGATGGGAACTGAACTGCCCCCTCGTCCTTCAGTACAGGGTGTATTCTGACCTTGCCCTCTAGGACTGCCAGCCTATGCCCCCCACCCCTGGTCCTGGGGTCTCTGAGCCGCTGATCCCCTCCTTTGGCTCCTGCTGGCCTTGCCCTGGGGCGGGATGAGAAATGTGGCTTCCCTGGTCACTGACCCACCCGTTCCTTCCAATCCAGGGCCAGCTTTTCCGTGGCTCCAGCTTGCTTTTCCGCCGGGTGTCCTCAGGATCGTGCTTTGCCCTGGAGTAACCTGAATCCCCTGAAAAAAACACAGTGTCTCAGCCTGGCCACGCAGGTGGGGCCTGGTCATCTCGGGCACCTGTCAGATGAGTCTGACCCAGCAACACCTCGTTGTGCTCCGGCTAGCGGGGCTTTGGTTTCCATGTTTGCCGTGTGTCTGTCCAGAAGGGGAGGTTGGGCGGGGGAGGCTGCCCCCAGGGGATGGGTTACCCATTAGACCTGGGGGAGAGGCTAGAGAATTGAGGCAGAACCCCCTTCCTTCACAGATTTGCCAAGTCTGCCCTGTGCAAGGGGCCAGGGAGTGGCTCGTGGAGGCCCAGCTAGGATGGGAAAAGGCTCACTGGGTCAGACCCCCCCCCCCCCCCAACTCATACCCATGACAGCCCCAGCCGTCATCCTGCAGCTAAGCTGCGAGCACTGCTCTTCTGCTTTGTAAATAGAGCCTGGGCCCCTTGCACGAGGCCACCATCATGTCCAGGCCTGTGCTTGGAAGATCCCGCTAGGTACTGCCTTCATGTTTCTCAACACTACTCCTCTGACACGAAGGTGGCACCTTCCGAACGGAAATCATGTGACTTTTCTGAATGTGTCTCCCTCCTCAAGTGCTCGTCTGGCCAGTTCCATGGTGAGGACTTGGGTGTGGGATCTGCTTCCCTGCGCGCTTGTCAATGCCCAGAAGTTAGGCAGGCCGCTATCTCTCATACTATTTGGTTTAAAAGTTCTCGATAAGATTTGACCTTGTCTCCCTCCCTCAAATAAAATGTATTGGTGGTGATTTGGAGTTTGGTGGGGAGCGTGTTATTTTTATGACTGTAGTAGCTGTCCGCGGGGTCCTCCTTGGCCCCCTGTGTTTGTGTGAGAAGGGTCTCAGGTGGCTCAGCCTGGGGATGAGAAGTGCTGGGCCTTGGCATAGATCAGCCGTCGGGGAGGCCGACGGAGGATCCCGTGAATTAGACAAGGTCAAGGTGCCAGATTACAGAGCAACAGCGAGGGCGTACACCTACGAGCAGGAAGGCAGTGCCTGTGATGCCCTCCCATGCATCAGAAGCTTCCACCCGCACTCCTCCTGGCATCAGAAAGTTCTACCTGCACCCCTGTCTGCTCAGCCCCGCTTGCCCATGACTGTCTCCGGTTGTGCCGAGAGTTGTTTGGCATAGTGGTCGTGGGGTTACAGCAGAAGGGGGAGAGCGGGCTCAGCCAAAGACTGAGCTCTGCCTTCCCTGGAAAAGGCACAGCTCCCTTAATTTGCTTCTGCCCAATACCCAGGTTTGTAAAATTGGCAGAACTTACAGATGGAGCTCCTCTGGGGACCTCAGGTTTTCCATCTGATGGGGTCTGAGTACCAGTTGGGGTCCAGCTGGGTTCCC